>JABASD010006268.1:0-10540 GCA_019776165.1 Pogonognathellus flavescens
ATTTATTGGCTTTGCCTGGACGTGTTTTTATTATTTATATAATGCAACTTTTACGGCATAAATCTAATTAAGCTGATCATTATCTTTCGCAGATAAGCAGACCAGATCCAGAAAGCATTAAAAGTGGAAATAAAATGCAAACAAATTGTGACACGTCTGTTCACCCTGACCCTGATAGACAATTACATTCAGGCGGAAAGAATCCATTTTACATTCCTGAGGTTAATCACAAATATGAAATAATACACAATCAACATTATTTTTTCGGGTTTAAAATTTTGCAAAAATGATATTAATGATTGTTTTAATGTAATAGATTACGGATCACATGTTTCAATTCTTAAAACTGCGTGATATTAAAAACTGTCGTTCAGTGTGTCTAAAATGGAATCAGCTGGCTGAAAAATTTCTAAAGAAGCTCTCCGTGGTTAACATTGTTACACCAGATCGCCTGGACGTGTTCAATCAAGAGTTTCCAAACGCACAACAAAGTCAAATATTTACTTGTTTCCGATTTGGGCATTTTGAATGGCATAACTTGGTTGCCTTTTTTGAAAAATGGAATGCTAATTTGAGTGAAGTCAAGTTGCACAGTGAACATTTTGAGCCAGAAGAAGAAAACAAGACATGTTATTATCTTTCTCCACTCCTGCCTTCAACTTTGACCAAACTAAGGATTGAAAGTTGTAACCCGAAAATGAGTATAGCAACTGATAAAATATGTATTATTCGGATTCTTGAATTGCAAAACTGCATTTTAAATGTTATACCGGGTACAATTTTAAACCCTGTGGAAATTGAACTAAAAAAAGTTACATTCCGGGAAGGCGAAAAGAATGTCGAAGAAATTTTAATCAACCCTTTACTGAACTTCGATGTTTTGAAAAAGGCCAGCTTCAGTGGCAGAAATATAGCGTTGAACTTGCATGGTTCACATTCGTTGGATACGCTTAAACTGCGGGACGGGGTAACAGTATTAAGTTGGGAAACATCAAACTGGGAAGTTAAGAAATTATTTCTTTGTGTCTACACCTTTAAGGAAAAGGCAGAACAACTATCGAAGAGTCAAATTAAATACAAAGAGTTGGAAATTTTGTTGCAACATTTAAATGTCTCTTTGTTGCCAGAAGGAATTGAAAAATTAGAAGTATATCTTCTTCGTTTAAAAGAAGTTCCTCCACGAATTTATGGTGAACACAAGTTTACAGAATTGAAGCACATGTACATTATCTTAGAGGCCGGGATTGAGTTTTCCCCATTCGTGGAATTTTTTAAACACTGTCCCAAACTTACCACTCTCACTCTGGAAATAGCCGATTCTGATTCTGATAGCAGTGGCAAAAGCAATTTGATAAGTTCAGCCCTGCCACAAAATGTAAAAACTCTTAGTGTGGTTTACGGTGTACGAATAATTTTGGACCGGAGCTTTCAATTGGAGTCTCTCTTTCTTTACGACCCGAATTGTGACGGACAGCTTAACAACGTCGTTGATATTGCTAAGGAATTGCATGTTAAAAATTTGATATGGTTTGGAATTGATGCAGCCATGGACAGTTTTAGACGGCGATGTATTTGAATTTGACAACGTAGACGAAAAACTTAAACTTGTCAAAAGTTTAATCGCGTTAAATTTGGACAACTTTGCGTTGGGTGATGTTTCTGTAACCAATCCCGAGTTAGAAAGGAGCTACGTGTTCCCACTTGTTGACACAGAAGGAAAATATTATTTGCTACAGCGTGGGAAAGATGTAACTTGGAATTTGTCAAAAGACGGAAAAGTGAAACGGCATTCATATTTATATAATCGTTTCTAAACAAGCGGGTTCAATAATTGTAATTTATTAATACAATTCTAACCGTTTTTATGATTAGTAGATTAGTAGTTGGAGAATTAATTACAACATTTGTTTTTGTGGTACATTTTGATTTCTTTTAGAAATCGACAAGATTTAATTTATTAGGTTTTCACAAACTCAGTCGGAAACAAGTTTATTCTAAATGCTGTTATTGTAAGTACGATCAACTATAGTAAATGCTTTTGACACTTTATTCTAAATTAAGCTATCTTATATTTTATTCGTTTGATAAAGTTGAGAGATGTCTCAATATTTTGTTCCTCTAGCTTAATGGCAGAAAATTATTGTTCAACTGACTATCCAAAAATTAAATAAATAATAAAACCTAAACAGAAATAAAAAAATTGATTCAATAATAATTTTATTTCACAATGCAGATTGAGTTAGTCATTAATTTTCTGTAAGTGATGAGCAAGGTCCTAACCAGTATTTCTCATTGGGGTCAAGACTTAATTAAACGGTTTTGGTGGAGGGTCTTAGAGGTGTCAACGAGCCGGAAAAATCCGGCTCGAACTCGGCTCCAAAGTTTCCGAGTCGAACTCGAAAAAAGCTCAAAATTTTAGAATATTTAGCTGAATTTAGCTGAAAATTGATACATTTTTTAACTCTTACCTACGGATATTTCCGGCTCAGCTCGAACTCGTTTTGTTAACGAAAAATCCGGTTCGAACTCGGCTCGTTGCCACCTCTAGAGGGTATCACAACCATTACTCGTTCCATTAATTGCTTTGTGCTCTTGTAACTACTTACCTATACTGCAAAATGTGTTTCACTTTGGAATGTTTTCAACATCAATTAGCACAGAAAAGACACGCTGGTGGAAACACCTTGCGATCCTAGATACCGGGAAATTTTTAAGAAAAAGTTTTTATCAGCAACGTAACGACACGTAGCCATGATTGAAAGTTGGGGGTGCACTGCAAATAGTATACCACTACATATTTTGTGAATTGATAGTCCAAATAGTGATTTAAAAATCAATAAAAAACCGGTTACATCAATTTTTGATAGTCTTTCAATTCAAAAAAAAATTAAGTTTAAAATAATATATTCTGTGGGGGTGATCATCGAAGATTAAATAATATATTAACACAATAGTTCTCGTAAAAATGCAATAGTAAAAAAAGGTTTGACCGATTGACTACTACGTTAGCCTCATATATTACGGTCTTCTTCAGAATTAGGAGCACTGTGAGTCATTTTTAGCAAAATAACCCGTTGGGAATTACAGTATCGAACAATGTAAAGTAATGATACTACCATCAATTGTAATTGTTTAATGTAATGAATTGTTTTGTTCTATGACACTCAATATGTTAACGGTGTGATTGATAACCTCGTAAGAGAATTAAGAGGAAATTGTTAATCTGAACGAAAAACTAATCATATCATAGGTAATTATGTTATGCTTTATCGCATTATTATTGTATATCAATATTCTTTTAATGCAGTAAAATTACATAAAAAGCGCATTGCGACCTAATGATTTGTATAAAACCGATTAGCAATGTTCTTCTTCGTGGAAGTAACAATGATTCATTAAAATCAATAATATTCTACATAGATTCATTAAATATTAAAGTGTTAGTTCAGTTATGAAATTTGGAGTTCAATTTTATCCGTAGTCAATGTTGTATGCAGCAACGTTATAAAAATATATTTGTAGGAAATATATGCGTTTCCCGGTAAGTGATCAAAAATATACATGTAATTGCTAGCATGCAAACGATCCAGTAGCCTAAATAAATTGACATAGTACACTAAGTCACTAAACAGCATTGCATATGTTCTAAAAAGGAAGTAAATTAAACCTTTCTACGAAATGCTAAATCCTACGTGAAGCAATGGCAATGGCAGGATGGAGATTACGAAATTGTAATACCTGTAGAAAACTAATCCCTTACTCAGCCACGCACGTAGCCCAAACAAGTTACAAAACCAAAAACTTGAATTGTCATTCGTTCAGTTTATACCTGAAGCTTCCTCTGGTAACTAATAACTTGCTTTATCCAATGAACATTATACCAAACTATTGCTTACTAAACATTTCGTTAATTTCGTTAACGCAAAACAATTATCCATTTGGAAGAATAAATTCAGTTTTTTACTTTATCAGTTCTTATAATTTTATGTAGTGTAATCTGCTTGTGTTCTTCAATTTCACGTCAAACTTATCGTCAATTAAGTTGTCCGTTGTCTTTTCGTCTCGAATTGTGATGGTAAGGTTCAAATTCTCCATTGTGTTCCAGTTAGCTTTTTTAAATAAAACAAAAAATTATACAACCAAAAACTAAACTAATTTTCATTATAACATACATTCTATGATATATTTAAACACCCTCTGTAGAGTTAGAGTCATTCAGCGAAGTTTTTTCGTTTAATTTTAACCATTAACTGCATTCAAATTTTAAAATGATTGATTTTCTTAAACAAGTAATACAAAATAATACAAAAATCAATGATCCTTAGAATATTTTGGTCATTAAAGGAAAGTGTCCGCAGTATTTCGGAATCAGTTAAAATTAGGTTAAAGTTGTAAAATGAAAGCCATTCTCAAAATATTCAGTGATCTGGATATGAATTCTATTTTGAGTCTTGAGTGAACACATCGCAGTCACTGCTAATCTTTAGTAAATATTTATTCTTGTGTGTTACACATTAAAATACTAATAAAGTAATGCAATTTAGAATTTAATCCAACGCATACGGAAAATATTATCACAATGGCTTTTGTACAGTACAATTACCGCTAGGTATAAATTATTCACTTTAGACAATTTTAAAGCATAATTATAATAGATGTTCATAGGAGAAATTTTCAGCTTACACTCGTACCATTCATAATGTATAAGGAAAATACAATCTACTAAAGTTTAGGGTCAAATTTAATTAATTTAATGCATTTACTTAAGCATTTCGAAACCTGTGTCTTCGTAAACACTGTATAATCAAAATCATTTTTACCATAAAATTTATATTTTTATCTTTAATGATAGAAATTTGGATACATCGGACTAAATTTGCAAACATTTTATTCTGTGACGGCATCATAATTTTTCATAATGAATTCACTAATGGTTCGTCTGTTGATCTGGATGGTTGTTTTGTGCTTCGAATGACTTTGTTTAATTACGAATGCATATGGATGGACGAAAATTTGGGAAGGTAAGGTCATTAAAAAATTCTAAGCGATAATTGAGTTTCTTGATTAAAAATTGTAAATGTAGTATCCATCAACGCACATTAGAAGTAAAATTTGAACCATCTCGTTACCCTCAGCTTTATTTTATTTACAAAAACAACTCAGGATAGTACGCTTACATTGATTTTTATTTTAAAAACCTTTTTCTCACACTTATTAAACAGTGATCAAAATTTTTAGCATTGTTTAGGTTACAACATTCCTCATATTAATTTATTCGTTATTTTTAGTTACTAACTTTAGTAATTTGTTGTTAGTTTAACATTATTTCAGTAATAAGAGAGTTATTTTGTAAATATATTTCTATCCGACTAGTTTTATTTTGATCTCTGCTAACTAACCAACCTTATATACACTTTATGGGCAACTATTTTAAATTTGATGGTGATGGAGCTCTTTTGATAACAAAGGGCATTTACTACGTAACATAGGTATTGGGTTGAGTAAAAAATTAATCGTCATATATTTTTCAAAAATATTCAGGACACGAGATTTCTACCTCTTTTTGATTCGACCAGAAACAAAAATAAATCTAACTTCTCTCGACGAATGGATACAGGGATGGAGATGGAAAGCAGCACAACTGATTCAGAATGTCGATTACTGAGAACTAATTTTGGAGGTAGTCTTCAACGTATGATGGGTATTAATTTGTGTATTTTTAATATTGCAAAACTATGGCGGTATTAGATCCACATTAGAAAAACTGGCTATTTATTTATTTTCGTCCGTGTGTCTGTCTGTGACCACTATCAGGGGCGTATCTAGAGGGGTCATGGGGTGCCCCTGACCCCCCATCAATTTGCTCAAATAAGCAATCGTTTGAAATGGTTTATGTTTTTTAAGAATCTACAGAATTGTTCCACCACTTCATATCAAAATTATATTTCATTGATTGATACGACTGTGGTTAGTTTATCTTCGTGGTCAATTGTTACGTATGTAAATACTTAATCCGCAAGGTTTCCTATAATAATGTTTTTGATGGAAAAATAATACAGCAACATAAATGATATGGTAGGCAATATTTGTGCTCGTGTGATTTAGAAGCAGGTTAACAGGTACAGTTAAGATCGTCTTATCTATCTACCAATATAAATTTTATAAGCACTTTAATTTTAAAATAATTTACATAGGGTAAAAGCAAATTATGAGGCAGCATAAATAAAAGGTAATAAGTGTGCTCGCCATACCCATTATAAACTTTACACAAACGACGAAATTTACACACTAAAAGATTATGAAATCAGAAAAAAAAAGTTTTTGAAGAAAAACCTGAGAGGTAGCATCATCATCATTGTTGTCCTCAACTATTTCACTTTCTTCTATGGTGAAGTGTTCGGTTTGTAGTGTACGATGTGATGTTCATTGATGCAGCGGAAGATGAGTTTTTCCAAAAATTTGCTGAGTAAACGCAAATGTTGTTGTTGATTGTCTGGTTCCAATGCTAAGTTCGCCGGGAGAAATTTCTTTTTTATATCGTTATAAAGATCAATCAGACTGTGGAATACAAAACCAACCATTTAATTTTACCTCACAAATTAAATATTTCAGTTAACAAAATGATACTGATTGAAAAATTAAATAAGACAGGTCAAAAACAAACATAATACAATCTTACCCAACTAATACCGCAGCATTTATAGCAGATTCCATCTTGATTTGGAACTTAAGAAGATCAGATGTAAGATTATGTTATTAAATGAATGCAGAGAAGGTTTGCAAATGTGTAAGAAATCGATTTCAAAGCTTTATATATGCCACCGATTTCTGAACATTTGTAATATGCGAAAGTATTTCTCAGGTGTGTGTAGGATAATTAAAATATTGCGTTCCAAATTAGAGGTGAGAAAAAGGCAAAGAATATGATATATAATCTATTTTTAGATTATACAATGCTTTATCGTTATAATTCAGTTCAACGAACCGATTTCTTATTAAAATATATGCAAGAAGGAGGTAAAGCACATGAATCTGTTTTTATATACTATAATACTGTAGCGTTCAGATAATGAGGAAGTGCAATGAACTATAGAAAAGGATTAGATTGTAAGAATGTATAACCTGCTGTATAGACAAAAGATGAATTAAATTAATTTTATTAAACTTGTTACTAAATTTCGTCTGTAAAGTATTAAACAATAACATCACATTTACTTGGTACACGGTTCAGGGGTATACCCAATATTTCTGTTGAGGGGACCACCTAACAGGGGCGGTTTTAGGCATCAGCAACAAAGCAGTTGCTTATGTTTTTAAAATCAGACCGTATATAAACTGGTCCGTCTCTGGTTTTTGCAACTCAAATCCTTACATTTAGTTTGCTTATTGTCTCAAACGGCCTAGCGCCGCCCCTGCCACCCAGAGGGTATCCTACTAGTTGATCGGCCTCCGTACAATACTGTTGGTATGGCCCCGAATATGCAAAAAATGTAAACTGTAAAAACATTTTCAAAACCAAGAATTATGTTATATTTTTCGTTTCTCAAAACTTTTGTTTAACTTTTTATGTTACTTTGGATTTGTAACGTGTTATTGTCTGAAATCTTTATTCTGTGAGGTGGGGTCATAGTTGTGGAAGCCAAGCAGTTTAAAAGACAGAACTCTGTCAGTGTCTGTGCGAGATAGCTTTTCTAAGTTGACTGTAAGTTCATTGTGAGATTGTAAAGTTTAAACTGTTTTCTCACATTTACTATACACAAGGATAATATACTTTCTCCTAATGGAAAAACATTTACTGGTGCGATGTTTTTTCCATTAATAGTAATTTCTAATTGGATTATAACATTCTTTTAAGTTTAAATTGTCTTCCATTCATTGGTTTTTGCAATTTTATAATTTTCAAATGATATGCTATCAATGACATTTTCTGGTAATGAAAAATGCAGCAATAGTATATCGAGTATGTTAGGTGTTGATAATAAGCTAAACTGAAAATTATTTAATGTCATTTGTAATATAAGTGTCGTGGAAATGTAACAGAAAGTGACTTGTAGTATTGTGTAGTAACTGCTATCGAATAATATGTGATGTGTAACAAATGTATTGGAAATATAAATGGTGCACTTCATTTATTCATTTTTATTTACAGCCAATAAATCAAAATAAATAATCAACAACTATTGCTACATGACCACAACGTTGTTATTTATTATCAATTCGCATCGATTCAAACGGTTTTATATATTCACATCATAGGTACATTATATTAGGATTTATTTGTCAATTTCGAACAGGGTACATGAACCTAAATACATTGTACAATTTCAGTGGTTGGCATTTCATGTAATTTAAGCAAGGTCGTATCTAGGTTATTGTAATGATGGGCTCAAGTCATCTGGATAGTATAAAACCAACGAAGTCAAGGATAAAAACAAAATTCTACCACAAATTCTAAAACAATTCGTTAACACCTTTAAAAATGTAGTCATCTGTCAATGTAAAATCCGACATAGTTTTACCTTATACCTGATTATGCATTTTCTAAATCCGATAAGGTAGACAGTTTCAGTTTTTACTTCTCACGTTTCATCACAAATATTGTATTTGTAAATTATAATTGTAAAACTACAGTTCAAAATATTTTCTGAAAATATTGGTTTCACTCAGGGCAATTTGTAACGTCTTATGAGGTCTGAATCGATAGGTCAGGCGATTTAAGCAAGTTGCAAATATTATTGCATTCAATTACAATATCAAAGATTTAGTTAGGAGCTCGTAGATTCCCAGTTTTCCAGCATCATTCTTTTTGCAAAATATCCATCCATAAATCAGCACAGCATAAAAAATTTCCGCTGCTAAATAATGAGTAATAATAAAAAGAATAATAAAAATGAGAAAAGTTTTATTTCAAAGTTTTGAATGATAGTGCACTATGACTTACAAGCGCAGGTGGGTGCAATAAAAATTAGTTGGTATGCGTAAATATGTACAGTCCGAAGAGGCGATTTCTTTCTATCACCATTTGAAGCTGCTATATCATTGGTTCATGTTCAACTACAATGACAAATTTCACTAGCACTATGATTACACTAATCTAACACATAATAATGATTTAATCACAAATAAATACGTCAAAATGTACAAACTTTCTACATTTATCAATCGCATAATTAATTTCATTGTATTAGCAGCAGAAGTTATTATTACACCCACAGTTTATACTAGCAATCTGAAAATTCATTCAGTGTGACTAAGCGCGATTGAATTAAGATAATATTTTATTTTTATACTAATTAATTCAGTTCATGTATAATAATCATTTTTAAAGGCTTCTTCGATAGGAACTGAAAATTCACACCCGATAATTTTACATACTCCGGTCAAAAGTCGTGACACGGTTGTATGTAAGTTCTTCTGAAATAATCTGTCATGTTATTCTACCATTTCATTTCCAATATGAATTTCATAAACACAGTGAAAATGATTTGCTGAGAGGTTAAAAGTAATTTATACAGAAGTATTAATAATACCTATTATTTTTTTACCTTGCTCAATATAGATTTTTCAGAAACGTCTAATATGTTGAAATAGTATAACATATTAGCGCCCACAAAATCATCAGCTCCACAATTAAAAAATTTACCGTATCTTTTAACGTCACTGTAGATCTGAAGTTGCGCAATGGTTCTACCGATATGTTTCTTAGACGATCTAGCATTTCATACGGTTAGGAACAGAGCTCATAATTCAAAACAGCTTCAGCCAATAATTCGGAGTAATTCGGTGTAGGAGGAAAGACATCAAATTTACTGCAAACAGTCAGTACCCTCAGTAGCAGCGTTTTCAATTTCAATACATCGTATTGGCCAAAAATTAAGAACAAAAACCCAACGTAGTTGTAATTTTCTGATTTATGTCGAAATTGATACTTTTAGATCTTTTTAGGCTAAATACACAGATTTATGTCAAAACTATGATTCTCTCTGTTGAAATACTCATTGTTAGATTTTTTGAATGTTAATCTTTGAGTGTAAATAATAATAAATAATCCCACTGTACGTCGAAGCGCGAAGGTTTAAAAATTTATTAATATTATGTGAAGTCATTTTCATTACAACAAATTATGATATAGTTTATTACATTATTTTTGACATTTTATTTTCATCTTTACAATTAACAAATATGTTTCGAATTTTCCGTATATATATAGCCTTATTAATTGAAGGTTTAATTATTAGGTGAGTACGATTCGATTTAAGCTAAACCTATTACGATTAAATCAACATTTATTTTGCATTGTCTTATTTACATATTTACATCCACCATCCAAGTTCTCAAATTATTAACAAGTTGTGATATCTTCAGTGGAATAATATATTTTAACCAGTACAACATAACTCGACCTGCCTTAATGTAGTAGCGATGAGTTTTGGTTCCGTAGGTTGTAATTTCCAGCCATTTGATTTGCTTTTCGATCCAAACGCAAAAGAAAGATAGCAGCATGAAAATCCCATAAATATGAAAAATCGTCACAAAGTTG
>JABASD010006269.1:0-10539 GCA_019776165.1 Pogonognathellus flavescens
CTCAATATTTTCTATCTCGACCTGCCTCTCTATATGATGGGTGCCTAGGTGAAACACAACTTGTTGTCTAGACCAGCTCCGGAACCTGAATAAATCACCAGTTTCTGCAAACCTAAATAAATATGAATAAACAAAAGTGACAGATTACAAAAATGGCTATTTTTTGAGAAGAAGTATCAAAATATGCTTTTATAAAGTAAAGTTTATATAAAGTATATAAAGTTTATATACTGCTTAGAATTATTTACGTCCTAATATAATCGCTACTTTTTACATGTATAATACAATATAGGTTATAGCCGTGCCGTGTTTAAAAAAATGGTTGATTTTTCACTTTATTAGCTACAACAACGAAACTAACCTTTGAGATTCCTCAACGAAACGCCTGAGTCCGAACCGTCTTCTTTCAGTCCACTAATTCCAAAGTCAGTCACTTTGTGAAATTCACCTTTAAGTTTTCTCAATTTTGTTAATGTTTTGCAAATAAACTGCAAAGTGTCGTCATTAAGAAAGTCAGGGCATTTCTCCATTGTCAAAACGAGAAGATTTTCAAACTTTCCAACGGACGATATTGCGGCAGATGTAATATCATCCGGATTTCCAATGTATACAAAGTCGCAAAGAGAAATATACTCCATGCCACAAGGCAAAGAGTTCAAGACAAGATTCCAATTATTCAATGCGGGAGAAATAACCTCGGGATCGACATCGTCGGCATCATCGTCTTCATCCGAATCTTCGTCGCCAGATACCGAGTCTTCGTCAGATTCAAAATCTTCTGCAGTGTAACAATATGATTTTTGGTCGTTATAGCCGAACTTTACTTTAAATCCTTTAAGAGTAGAAAGGACACCAAGCACATTCCAATTGATTTCATCCAAGAAACTATCAATACTTCCGCAGTTACAATTAAAACTTAAGAATTCCATTCTCTTTGAATGTTTAATTATTTCAAACAACGTCTTTAAAGAAAAAAATCCTAATGAGTAAACGTTGATATTTTTTAATGTACGTAGGTGGTTTCGCAAAAACGGGATCAAATATTCAGTGATGGATGGATTTAGATTTCCTACATCATCTTCTTCGTCCGAATCACTTTCGTCAGAATCACTTTCGTCAGAATCACTTTCGTCAGAATCACTCATGACATCATCGATGACCGCCTCTTCGTCTAAATTTGCCGCGACGTTGTTAATTAAATTCTGAATTGCAAGATTTTGGTCTTCGTTTAAGATTGCATTCCCGTTAGGGAGATTTTCATTTGCATTTAACGTTGGTCTTGGATTCTCAGGATAAGTAATAGTCAGATCTAATGTGTCTAATCTTAAGAACTGCAATTTTTGTAATTGTTTTAATCCGATAATGTTAATTTCTAAAGTCAGTGAAGTAAGGCTACACAGGCTGGTGCACAAAACCAGTTCTGGCTGAAAAAAGGATATTGGCGCAGACAAATTGGGTTCCTGGTAGTAAAATGATGAGAGTTGCATATCGATAAGTGGGAAGAATTCGTAAGTTGAAACAAATTCAGAAGGTTTAGAAGGAAATTCATTTGTGTCCAGTTCGTTTTCGCAATTACATTTTTCGGCTTTGGTTCCTTTACGGACACGTCCAATTTCAAGTAGTATCAATTGCGACAAATTATGTCGGACGGTTTTGTTTCTAAAGATTTTAGCATACTTTTCCTGCAGAAATTCGTGAGTTTCGAAGAGTAAACTTTTTAAATTGCGGCATTTTGAAAGAATTTTTGTTAAACCCGAAATTATAATGTCCGTGGAAAGTGTCCCGCGGTTAAGGATTAATAAGTTGGAAGCTTCAAAATCGATTGTCGATTTGGTCTGGATATTAAACTTTTCTTCGTCTTTTATTATTAATATCCACGTTCGCATCAATCCCTCGGATAGTTTAAAGCGAAAGTATTTGTTCGTAGCGGCCAATGAAATTAAGTCGTCTTCATTCAGATAACTCCTGATCTCTTTCCAAATCTATAATAGTGATTAAGGTTATAGAAAATGAATTATATTTTGCTCCATAATTTTACAACATTTAGTTACTTGAGCTGTATTGTTCAAACTAATATTCTAATCAAAACTGCAAGAAGATTTTTATTGCATGTCAATTGTCAAATAGTAATACTAAATTCATATTCATAGCTAACTACCGTGAAAAATTTATTTAAGCAAAAACTCACGAGATATACATATTTTATGCACAAGGTAAAAGGAGAAACATTTATCTATTAATCATGTCTTTGGTATTTAGTTAGTAAAATAATAGTAAATTATTATTAAAATTGGGAAATGGAAATGAAAAAGCAACATTCCGAAACTATACTGTTTGTTTGTGAATACTACATACATAATGAAAGCTTAATGCAATAAGGCATAAGCTGGGTGTATAGCTTACGCAAACTAGCTGCTTTGCCTCCTGCGACTGTGACTGTTCATGAGTTGTGTAGTTATAATTACAACTATACAAGTGTGCTTGCATAATCCGGGAACAAAGCGAGTAACCTACCTACCTGTGTCCAGCTAAAGAAATGTATAAGTTTTACTTATATATTTCTAATAATGAAAAATATGATTATGAGGTCGTTTACTTGAGGTAAACGACAACACAAAGGAAAAAGAGAAGCCAAGAGATTAATTCTGTCCGGAGTGACTTGGACAGAAAGGACAGTCAGTAAGTTTAGGAGACTTGGGCAGTGAGGACATGGAGTAAGTTGGAGCTGGGCTAGCAGTAGAGTCGTGTCTTAGAGATTGATATTCTGAGATTTCGTCAACTATTAGATAACCTTCTCCGTTCCTGCATTGCGTTGTCTAAGAAACCTTGACACAATTCGTTCAAGCTTCTCATACGAAGTAAGTTTAGGAGACTTGGGCAGTGAGGACATGGAGTAAGTTGGAGCTGGGCTAGCAGTAGAGTCGTGTCTTAGAGTTGCTGCTGGAATAGGAAATGTAGAAGTAGAATTGATTTTATGACGGTTTGTCATAAAATCAATCGAATTTTGTGAATATATTTTTGAATCTGCTTGTAGTTTTCTGCTTTGCTTGGATTATGTGCTTCGCTTTATCACCTTGCTGTGAGAACGACGCATTTTAACGTGGATTTCTTGTTAAAGAAATAAAAGTCTCAAAGTGCTTCAAATTGTGCTACAGCTTTTGGTGTTGCTTTATAATTTATAAAATATTATATAAATATCTTCGTAGGTTAGTGCGATATATCCATATTGCGTGCATTATATACCGTCATATAAATGAATCTTACGCGTCATGTTTGTGGTATGTGTATAATACATCTGTACGAATTGTATACTTGTCTCCGGATTTGACTAGCGATCCTTCGTGTAGAATTTGATGTTCGAAAACAAGTATTCTTCCAATTTTGGGAACAACGGGAACTCTTATTTCCGAATCTTTCGTATACTGCAAAAATGTTGTCTCACCTCCTTCGAAACCTTCGTTTAAGTACATTTGCAAAGTGATCAAAGTTCTGGCCGATCTATCCTCTCGAACGTAGTGTGCATCAAAGTGAGGCTTGAATTCATCGTCCTGATGGTAACGTAAGAAGCGAAGTCGCTCATTTATCTCCACCAACTTCCTTTCTTCAAAAATATCAGGCAAAAATGGGGCAATGCGAGAAAATAGAACTTTGACAAATTCTTTATCGTCAATCATAATACGGAACCCGTCCCTGTAGCCTGGTGCAAGGTGAGCAGTTCCATCTGAAGAATGCACCATAGCTGGGGAATATCCTTCCGCTTCCGACATTTCAATTAAGCGTTCACATTCTTCTGCGGTGAAAACGTTGTCAAGAACATAAGCCAGTTTACGCTGTTGTTGTATGGGGCTTAAGTCCACATCAGTGCGTTTTATTTGACTTGCATCGAAATCAGGAGACAATGCATCCACTACAGGAATATGCACAGCTTCTGCCATTTTTAATGTTGATTGTGGAGAATTTATCTAAGAGTTAAAACAATAATTTACTTCATTAAATTCACATAACTTGCACTTACAACAACTTAAGTGTAATACTAGTAATTATTGTAGCAACATAATTATTATTGTGGCAAGTAATTAAAGTATTCGTACTCGACTGTTCTTCGTAATTTTTTCTCGAATGAAAGTAAACAAACATCCAAAAAGAATTCGCAAAGGAGCATACACAAATAAAAGACAAAGCCCCACAAGAGCTGAATATCCAAGATATATGTACCACATAACTGCACAGATTGGATTGGCGCAACCGGAAGATAAGCACAATTAATCTGCATGTAAATAGAATGAAAATAAAAATGGTCAATTTTCACTAATTAGCATAAATATATTTTTGAAAATGTAAAAAAGCATGTATTAATTGCTATGCATGAATCATGAATGCACAAACTATTAACACTCTTCTAGCGCCCAAATATACAAAATGAAATCTCACATACTGCATGAATATCTGTATGCCATTCTGCATGTTATGTGGCTAAGTTCTATGAATTAGCTAAACTAAATATTTTGTGGAATCTTTGCAATGAGACATGAGACCATGCAGTGACCGTTTTAGATAAAAGTAAATGCCAGTATATGCAATAACCCATATAAGAAAAGCAGTACATTTAGTATAACTATAACTAGTAGTGGGTAAAATAAGTAAATGAAAGGAGAAATAATATTATGTTTCGTTTCTCATATAAATTATAAAACCAATTCTCATAAGAATTCAACTTAACAACGTACATACGTATATAAAATTACTCGGATCACACAAGTATTATTACTGCAAGTAAATCAGTAAATATTTCAACTTATTATTGCGAAAAAAAAAGAAACATGTATATTTTGATATTACCTGAATGACTGAATTACAAGTCCGCTTTAAGATTGCAGGTTAACCCGGACAGAAGGAAATGAACAAGACTATATATAATTCACCGGGCTTTTGAAGCAGTGATTTCTTTATACTGACCAAAACACGTCAATTTGCTGACGGACTTACCGACTTACTAAATGTCAAATTCATAACAGATAAAAATTGCACTCTCCTTTTATACACAGACACAGATATGTAAACAAGGAATCCTGATGTAACTTTGCTGAATATTGTGGTAAACAATGTATACTTACAGCAAATGTAATATTCTACTATAATACAGGCACCTGTGTGCAATCCGTAGTAAATGAATATACACGTACGTATCAATACTTGTCTAATATTACATACAGCTCTGTACCAAATACACGTACACGTCAAAAATGACAGTAGAATGAAATTAATTTCCTATTCCAATTCCAAAATAATCTTGCGAACCACATACAAATGATTCCCTTTCGCAAACTCTGACTCAGCTTGTATATACACATAAGTAGTTGTACTCAGTATTCAGTCTACTCAGTATCAAAACTGACTCATTCTTACACAGTAGTGTAGGCGCCTTGCCTATAATGTGTATCCACGTGTAAGCCTTACGTGGATAAACGTCATGTCATGAGATTACCTATAGGTATGCAGTATGCACGTTAAATGATCCTAGCAAACGTTTCAGTCTTATTCTCATTCTTTTTGGTTACTCAACGCTAATTTGCCTGACCCGACTTCATTTATAAATACCTAACTGATACTGTATTAGTATATTAATGTGCATAGTATGTGCTTTATTATATCACATGTCTAAAGATACAGATATATTATCTATATGATTTTTTACTAATTATTGCATTACATGTAGCTCTATAAATTGTAAATTAATTTTTCCAAGTTATGAGTTTTGAATATTTGTTAGATTTCGAAGATTAAACTATGCTCAAATAAAAAAATATTTGGCCATGATGATAATAAGTTATTATTTAATTTGTCTGGCACGTTATGAAATTGAAAGTGATGGTCGTAAATAGTAGTAACTTTCAACATTTACTTACATAAATAATTCGACAAATACAAAACCATGCTACTAATTTAGTGTAACTAGATACTCAAAATATTTACTGTTTTCCTGTAAACCATATATTATGACAGTATGAAAACATTTTAACACACAATTATAGATGAAAAACATACTATCCTTTGTCTTCATGTTGAACATTGTGCTATTATAAAGACTTGTTAAAGCTGATACTTCTCTTGACGATAAGTCTGAAACGCCATTACAGCTTGGTTTAAAACACTTAATCTTCTTAGATCTTTCACAACCCTTGCACTTATTTCATCTCGGCGGGCTACAGCATCTGGAGTATCGTAATCAGTTACAACACCGTCTTCGAGAACCACGAGATGATTAAACTCAATAACATTGTTCTTCTGTTGAGCTGGGGCAATTATGGTACAATCTGAAAATTGATTAAGAATAATTTGGTGTACGGTTTCATCTGACTCTGCATTGATATTGCATATCAAAACTTTAGGTCTCTTAAGCAGGACTCTTCCGAAACAAATCAATTGCCTTTGTCCAAGAGAAAAGTGATAATTGTTTTTGGTAAGCATTGTATCTAGTCCTTCGGGCATTTCTTTCACCGTATTGAATAAATATGTGTCCTTTATAACCTGCCATATTTCTTCATCTGAATATTCATGCAAAGGATCATAATTATCCCGCAGCGTTGCCAAGAATATTACAGGGTCACCTGGTATTACGGAAATTCTTTTTCTATATTCGGAAAGTGCCAGTTTAGAAATATCTACTCCGTCAATAATAATAGTCCCGGAAGTATGTTCGTTAATGCGTAAAATAATATTTAGAAGTGCACTTTTGCCGCTTCCCATTTTGCCGATGATTCCAACGCGTTCCCCGTGTCGAATATGCAAAGTAATATTTTTAAGAGCAACACCTCTGAATGCGTCGGAAGAATAGCACAGATTTTTTATTACTACTTCTCCTTTGGACGGCCAGTTTGGTGGGCATTGAATTTCATCGCAGGATTTCCATGCAGCTTCACGAGGAATTTTGGTGTATTCCATAATTCTTTCCAAAGCTACCATGAGATTATCAGAAGTAGTCTTACACAACATAAATAGTTGCAAATATTTGTTCAACACAATTGCTTGGAGAATTCCAAGTCCGATGTAAGATGGATTATCATGGTGGAATACTAGGAACAGTGCAGTGACTACAGCTATGTACAATACGGAGACCACGTCAAATACAAAACTTAGCCAATGTTCTGCCGCTAGCAGCGTGTACCAAATTTTTGTGTGAGTGTCCAATGCATCGTTAAATGTTTCCAGAAACAAATCCTCTTGGCCTAATGCATGAATGGTATCTAAACCTTGTAGTGTTGTCGTTATCGCAGAATAAACTGGGCTTCTTGCAGAACCTTCCATACGTTTTAGATTACTTACTGTTTTTTCCAGAAAGCTTTGTATAAGAAAGAATACGAGAACTAGAACAACATTTGGAATAATCATGTAAGCATTCAGTACAAAAAGAAGTGACATTCCTCCAATAAACATCAGTAAAGTATCAAAAACTTCATAAAGAATAGGTGGAAGGCTTTCATCAACAGCACATGTATCCTGAGAGCAACGATTCAGAATTCTTCCCATTGGATTGACTTCAAAAAATTTTATTGAGGCTTTCATTAAACACTGCACCATCATATATTGCAGACGCCTCGATGTCCTTAAACAAACTCGATAAAACGATGCAACACGGATGATTGCCAAGAAAAACATTACAAATATGATAATGAGGAAAACAGTCAATCTTGATTTTCTATCCTCTCCTAGCAATTCGAATGGGCGACAATAAGCCTGTGAATCGGCAAATTGGTGATGTGCATCTTTTCCACCCCGAGACATGGAGTGTGCTTTTTCACTTTTCTTAATCATATCATGATGCTCCTTTTCTTCCCTCTGAGTGAAACATTCAATCGCGAACTCCATTGTTGAGTGAGACATTTGGGTCATGACAAATACCAATAAGACACACAGAAGAATACAATAACCATTTCCGTATACGAAATATTGAAAATATATTTTCGTGCCGATGGAATTACTAAAAACAGTTTCGTCCGATATTGAAGCTAGGGGGATAGTTTGCGGTTGATCATCTTCGGCATGGGACAACAACTCACTATGACGTTGAATAATTCTGAAAGATGAGTTAGCAGCTGGATGGACATCTTCACGTATATTTATCAGAGATGCTCGTCTTTTAGATTCTTCCAATAGTAGATCAACATCATCTTCTATGATTTCCAACTTTCCGTGACTCTGATCATTGTAGCTGCCTCCGCTTAGTAGCAATTGGCCTTTGGACATTATGATAATATTAGTGGCGTATTTTAGAAGTTGCGTTTTGGTTGCCACCATAATAACCATTTTATTTCTGAGAACAGTCTGCATACAGGTCGTCAATATTTCTATAGCCGATAATACGTCAATGTAATAGAAGGGATCATCCAAGACTAAAATATCACCATCCGTGTAAATCGTTCTTGCTAAACAAATTCGAGCTTTGATAGATAATGTCACGTTTGCAGAGTCCAGGATCGCCATATCGTGAGCATCAAAATTGTTAGCGAAATCTTGCAGATCACAAGCCTTTAATACGCTTTCGTACCACATCCTATCGTATGAAAGACCTGTCAGTATATTTTGCCTTAAGGAACCAGGAAAAATCCACGGTGTTGCAGGGCAGAAGTATATATCTCCATGTGACTTAATAGTTCCTTTCGTACATAAAGTTTGTTTGCAAATCGAATTTAACAAACAGCTTTTTCCAGATCTGACATTACCAATCACCATAATCACACCTGGTCCCTTGAGTTGCAAGTTAATTCCCTTCAATTGAAACGCGTTATTGTGAAAATTGTAAACAAATGTTGCATCGTCAATTTCAACTTCCAAGTCCGCCGGAGATGAGAAAGCTTTATGCGTCTTCATTAACTCTCCGGGTTCCCTTTCTGCTAATGATGACTTAGGTATCACCCTTTCTTCCAGCTGTAGAAATGATTGTATGTGTCTCATTGCAACTTTGAAATCTGCAATATTTTTCACTCCCAACGGAAAGAACATTGTCAGCAAAAATGTGATGTTCTCATAAAATAAAAGAGTGACAAAGACATTTTCGGCTGTGAGAATACCATGGAAGAAATGCACGTTTATGTATAACGTGATAAATAGTAGACATTTCGGTAGAAATATTGAGAGTGTTGAATTTATTAATCGCAATATCGTAGCCTTGTACACATTTGTCAATTCCTGCTCTCGAATTTTTTCTGTTTGTCCAAAAAAGAATGGCTCCCAAGCATATAATTTGATGACATAAATATTGTTGAAGGCTTCAGCCAAAATTCGTACTCTTCTATACGTAAAACTTGCAATTTTTTCTCGAAAGACAGAGAACAAGTGGCCAACCAGGATTTGTAACGGAGCATACACAAATAAAAGACCAAGCCCCACAAGAGCTGGATACCCATAATATCTGAAGTACAAAACTCCGATTGCCAATACTACTTGGACTGGCGCAACCAGAAGGTACGCGTAGTAAACTGCAGAAATGAAAATATAAAAACAATTCGTGTTTAACAATTAAAATGGTTGTTTCCACTAATTCGCATGAATAAAATATAAGGTACTTACTATCCATTTCATCGAACTGATTCAAGTCTCTCGATAACAAAATAAGTATTTCCCCCACATCTGATGACTCAGTAGCAGTTGATGTCAGTCGCATAACTTTCTTGTAAATAATTTTGCTGCATGCAATACGACACTGAACCGCTATGTGATGTGCTTCGAAGATGAGGACACGAAACGTGAATGCGTAAAACAATGAGGTTCCAATAATTCCTCCTATTCCTAAATAATACTTCCAAATAGGAGGATCTTTATTATCAAGTTCCATTCTTTGGTAATGAAGCAATAGTCCTAAACACATGGGCTGTAAAATTCCTATCATGCATTCAAGTATTAAAATCAAAACAACTTTCATCATAAATTCTGGTAAGAATATATTTCCAAGCACTTTCATAAAACTCGGTTTCTTGTTATGCTCTTTGCAGTGCACAATATGTTTATCCCACGCATTTTCAAGAACTTCGCCTAAAGCCTCGGCCCTGTCTTCATGACGAATATCAGGAATATCATAATTATTCAAGTTTGATTTTTTGGATCCCTTTATCAAAAACGGCAATATCCAAGAAAATGTAATGACTGATAGCCATCCCGCGTTTAACCTAGGTGAAGAATTTCGCTTCCTTTCTTCGGCCATTAGGTTAGCGTTAAATTAAGATTTAAACTTTGCAGTAGATTTTGCTCTCATAATTTTCGGTGCTTAGCTTAATTTCTTTATACAAATTCTTACTGAATCATGGACACTATATGAATTATATCCAATTGATTTCTATTAAAAAATTGCAAAACAAAATATGTATATCTATAGAGCCCCCTTGATTTCTCCTCAATCCGATAGTTTTGTTATTATAGTAACCTCAATAATGCGAATTCCTTCTAATCTCGTTTATGTCCCAGACCAAGGTGTGTAAAGTGTACCCTGTATACAGGTGGGGAAGAATGAATTTTCCTTAACAATAAGTTGTGGGACGTGACGTC
>JABASD010006270.1:0-10539 GCA_019776165.1 Pogonognathellus flavescens
CCAATTGAACAATTATTGATCCAATTGAACAATTAATGATCCAATTGAACAATTAATGATCCAATTGAACAATTACTGGCTGTTTCGCTACTATATTGCAGTGGTTTGCAATGATTTATTTTATATATTATTATTACATATATAAACCATTATGCTACAATAATAATAATATTACATCCACAAGCTAAAAACTATTACGAATAAATAAGTTGCTAGTAGTAGTAAAATGTAATCACAGTCAGCTTGAGACTTCAGAGAGTGTCAGCCATATAGCAATATAATAAACTTATTATCTCTATATACATATGTAACATTACATATAAAATATATTCTTACAGCTACAATATTCCTTTTTACACTTGCAAACCTAAAGTGTACAAAGTTTTGACCACGATGCTATGCAAAGCATAAGGATAAAATCTACATACATGGATAATAAGTTTATATGGTAATGTATTACGATGATGTGATGTAGGGATAATACTAATGGTGTAGATGGTACAGGTGATATGGTATCATCCCATCTTAGCTCTACATGATAATATACGTATTTTACGTATATTAAGCTCGTATATAGTATAATATCAATAATAACACTTGTCTCACATCATATACAATCCCCAATCATAATTATTTCCTTGCCAAAGGGTTTCATGTTCCTGAGAAAGTTACAATTACAACAATGCAATGTTAGTCTAGTGCAATGCAAAGAAAAAGACAAGACGATGAGCATCCCCAACATCTCGTCATCATCATCACCTTATCATCAACAACAACACCATCGCACCACCAAACTGCCTTTTGTCTTAGAGTGTACGTATAATATATTCCTCTGGTATATATACAATGCTGCTTGTAATCAAGTGAGAAGGTGCTGTGTGACTTGACTGTACCTTTTAAGTTTAACTAAACCAACCAACAACTATAACTCGAGAAGCTACCGGTTACCAATTTCTGGCCATTACTGTCTCCATTGTTGTAGTTGCACTATTCTTTGTTTTGTTCTTCTTGTATGTGAAATGTGATGGCATATAGGAATAGGGCTGTGTTAAAGAGATACACTTCAAAATGAACAAACCAGAGAACGAGGCCAATGTCCTGCCAGAAATTTCCGAATGAATGGTCATTCCATTTATCAAGCAATACTGTTCACTGTCCCCATACTACTGTATGTGTATTTGCATATATATGTAGTCAAACAATCATGATTGCATTAAAACTATAATGAGGCTTGTTCTGTCTGCATGCAATCTACAAGTAGAGATTTGCCTTAGAAATATTACCATACTGGACATATACCTAAATTAACTAATTATTTGCATGGGCAAACACCTTTTTTAGGTTTAATGTATCAACATCTAGTCCGATATGCAAAAGTTTAACAATTATTGTAAAAAAAATCTTGATTAACTTAAAAAATCCAATTATAGTTTCAATTAGTTACCTTGCCAGGTTATTTCGTTTGTAGACATATTGTAAACAACGTATAGGTATTCCAAGGTGGGCGCGAAGGCGAAAAGTAAATGTTGCTGATTATCGTATAAAATTTTACTATTATGATTTGATGAAGAGTAAAGGTTGAAAATTACAGTAGTAGTTACATACAGTAGTTAGTAATTATGAATTATCTAGATTGGATTTGAATATTTGAATAGGTAATATTAATTGCAAATGAACTTTGCATGTGTCAGAGATAAAAGGATGTTGCAAAAAACATGGACATTCTTGCGTGGTACAAGAAACAGAAAGGATTCTTCTGGAGTGAGATAATATTTGAAGTTAACTTCCGTGCTGCAATTATCAACACCTTTAATCTGTTAGGTAAACGTGTGTGCATATTGCCTCTCGTAACAGTAAACTACTTACGTTATGAATTATGTAAGGATAAGTGTCTAATATAAGTTTAATATACATAATATTACGATGCATGAAAAATGTAAGCCTCAAGGTATGCAAGTCCAAAATATTAAATGATCTTTCCTATATTTATTATCAGCGACGGCAACCGTTAGATTCGTCGGCTACAAAGAGAGCTGTGAATGCAAAATTGTTTTCCAGCGTACAGTAATTTGCAGAAGATTTACAATGTACAATTAATTCCAATGTTCCTTACTACTGTTATCATCAAGAACGAGTTTCTAGCGTCGAATACCATTTCGGGTAGCACTACCCTACCACTACCGTCTGTACAAAGAGTTATTGACCAACTACGCTAGCACCATTCTTGCAAATCCGATATATCTGTAAATGAAAAGCTTTCCTTTTCAAACCGTATAGTGTATTCAGCAATGTATGAAATGTTAGTCCAAAAGCAATTTTTCCTCAGTTAGACTACGGAGTAGACTAGAGCATCATCGTGGATACAAATTCTATACAATAAATAAACCATTGCAAAACGGATATAATAAAGTAGCGTAAGAATAACTTCTATATGATATAGAACAGTTGTTTACTGCTGTCAAATGATTTTTCAACTGTTGTCAAAACAGTTTTTTATTTTTGTTGTCGACTGTTTTGACAAAGTTTGAAAGAAATATGTAAGTTACTTAAATATATTGAGAGATATCGCTATGACTGAAAGACAGACAGACAGAACGTCCATATAAAGTAGCTTTATTCGCTACTGAAACCGATTGGCTTCATTTTCTAGGTGTAAATCTTTGTTGTGACCCAGAGATCACGTATACAAAGTTTGAACGAATTGGGTTAATCCTTTTGTGAGTTATAACGGTCACAGACGGACAGACAGACGTGGACACAATTCATATAAAGTAGCTTACACTACTTTTAATAAAATGTAGTCGGAACCTACAGCAACCTAGTATATGTATTAAAAAGCTCTGAACACGATTTTTGCACTTTTATAAGTGTACT
The DNA here is from genome assembly GCA_019776165.1 of Pogonognathellus flavescens. NCBI lineage: Eukaryota > Metazoa > Arthropoda > Collembola > Entomobryomorpha > Tomoceridae > Pogonognathellus > Pogonognathellus flavescens. The sequence continues at coordinate 2,875 of JABASD010006270.1, forward strand.
TACACGAAAATCCTCTACAAATATATATTTTAATATACTCATCTACATTCTATCTGTACATACCGACAGAACTGTTTGGCATTGCAATTGGTATTGCCCCTTTGGAATACTCGTACAATATACTATAACTGTAAGATTAAATTTACTTTCTTTGACCACCAACATCGCACAATTGATGAGTGTATCTGTATGTTCCACGACTACTACTTCTAGTAGTAGAATGTCATTAAAGGAGATTTGCAGTCGGATGAGATGAAGATAGTTTTTTACAATCCCCCATTGTTGTATACCTGTACATAAATTGTTGCAGCGTGTTTAATTTTTTTCTATTAGTTAGTATTATATATTATTGTGTACTACAACTGCATTGTTGGATTATTGGACTTACTGTCAGACATACTGCTGCGTTTGTTGCACTTTTAACTTTATTACGGTGGGATATGTCATATCCTATACGTACTAAAATCTCTGCCGCCATAGGTATTACTAAAGATAAAAGAAATGCATGTCTTGACTGCAATAAAGAGAGAAAAGTTGGTTCATTTCGTTATTCTCAATTGAACCTAAGAAAATAATTTCTGAAGAGGATGAAAAATGCCAATGGTGGTACGATTATTGTATTTTATTTTATTATCTATCTGTATATAGAGTATACTCATTGAGATGAGTACCTGTAAGAGGTATTTCTATGTAGAATTATATACTACTATAGAGGAGAGTGCACATTTAGTGTACAACATGGTCGTTTATACGTGAATTAAAATCTCCTTTAATGAGCCCGCACAGACATTATTCTACTCCACATTAGCATACGTTTTTTCTAAATTAAGTTGACGTGACCTCAATTTTAGCAGTAGATGCACTGCAACAACAAACTGCTGAACTAGCACTTTCATGATATGACAGCATGATGGAATTCGCTCAAAAATAAAAATATTCGACTACCACCACATCATTTCGTGCCTGCATCCTTTCAGACACACCATGCAACATTTACATACTAGAGTGTACGTGTTTATGTATGTGCATGTATGAATGTCTACTATAATGCCATTGTTATAATAGCTTGAGCTTTTATGCTACTTAATCAAGTTATCAAAGAAAGTGCACGAAGAATGCATGTAGCTGCTTTAAATAACACAATTATTGTCACACAATTGCGGTTCTTGTTGTCGGTAACAGAAATACTCTCATAAATATTATTATGTACTCGTTATTGTTAAACGTTAATAGAAGTATGTTACATGATTTAGCTGGGCATTTGTATTGGTGATGAAAAATTCAAAATCTCTTTCTTCAGAGAAACAATTCTTTTTGTTGCCGTCAAATTCCTTCCATTATTGTAATCATGAATAATAATGTATTTCACATTGAGTGCAGGCAATTTAAGAAACTCTCAAGTTGTCAACACAAAATGTGCAACATGTAATTGGTGTAAAAGGTATATATATTTTTATACATGGTGATTTGAAACATTATGTTTGCCATATATATTTCTATATACCTTCATGCAATTTCGTTTGACTACTATAGAAGTTGAGAGAACGATTGAGTTAACGAGTGAGCTATGAAGTTCACCAAGGTCTTAAAATGTATTTTTATACAATTTGATAACAGAAAACGTATTCCTACTACTCCATTACGTATGTCTTGGTCGTAAGTCATGGTAAATCAAGCGAAGCGATAAGATTGCAATTTTAATGCAGAAAAAATAGTCTTAGATGTATTGTAACATATTATAGGATTTACAGGACAGGAAAAGTTTCTATCGTTTTTCGCAAATGATAAAACATTTTCATGTCGTAATCAATGCAGTCATAATATTATATCAAATAAAAGTTATTAAGGAGCAAGCACTGTTTTTTACTTAATACAAAACCCATTAATGATTATAAGTCGCAAGATTTATAGTAAGTCTTGACGCAAAGTAACTAATAATAAGACAATGCAGAATGGAAGAAGTTAGTCCAATTGTTAGCAAAGTTTAAAAACTAACTTGCAACTTAAACTTAAACTTTTTTATTCTTCGCGAAAATAATTATTGCATTCGTTGATGATAAACAGTCTGGCACAGAAAATTAGATTTTCTGAGCCAAAATAGCGAAAAATAAAACAATTATGAATTTGAGACTTTGCTAACCATTGGACCACCTTCTCCTTTGCTTTGCTTTAATTACATGGGTTTTGACGAGTGAGTTTTGAGTGCTTAGATAATTACAATACTAATTTGAAAAATATAGAAGAAATACTGAAAAAGGATTTTACATTTTCAGGAGCTACATAAAATATATATAATGCCTTCACATCGCTATTGCCATATAACATTTTTTATTAATACTAAGCATCCACATAGCATCAACGAATTTTTTTATTACCTTTAATAATTAGAATTAATGATATGAAAATAAAAATAGTAAGAAATAATAGGACTGACCTATAAAGAATTTTCCAGAAGCAGCCAAAGCTGCTTCCATTGGCCACATCTCCCGTGTACGACACAGTCATTTTGTAAATTCAGCTTCGTGTGACTTTCTCCAAATATTTGTATTCAAATGGAATGCAAAAGCAACGGGACGACACACAAAAAACAGTTATCTCTTAATTAACACTATATTTTACATAGAATAACAACAAGTAGAGTTAAAGATTCAGATGCTAGTAGTAGTAGTAGCAATCACAATAAGAAAAAAGTCTCGTCTTCAAAAAACCAGGACATGTGAATCCAATCCTAAGAATAATATGACATGAATTAAAAGCAATTAATTTTTTTCTGTGGGACCTCGTGGTATCTACGAGGTTTATTCCTGTAATATTTTCTAGGTTTAACTGTAGAGTGAGGGAAGAGTTAATATAAATAATATTGTTATTTTATATATATACAGTAATAAGTTTGTATTATTGCTCTCACAGTGTACAAGTGTTATAATTAACTTGCAAAGAAAAGAGCACTAATAATTCACACTCACTTAAATTTAACACATGTAGTTGTAGTTTTTTATTAACTGTGTGTCAATGGAACTCAATGTCAATACAAATCCGAGTTATTTTAGTTAGTGTAGTATTTATTGACAGTTTTTTATTTCTGGCATAGGCAAAGTGACACACGAATGTATAGGTACGAAAATTCCACCACTTAGTAACACCCTCAGACTAAACAATAAGAAGAATTTTCAAGAATGTTTGTTAAACGTTCAGACACAGACACATGGAAAATGTAAAACCACTTGACTCTTTTTATTGACTATTCACTTTAAAATTGATGTTAATATGACATCACGTATTACGTATAACGCTCATTTATTTCCATATATAAAATGAGTAGCACGTAAAATATTTAGCACAGAAATAACAATAACCACTGTTGACAAACACGGGTAAACTAATGGCACTTGCTTCAAATCTTCAGTCCTTATGTTTGCATTCCAGTCGGGTCAGTTCAGATTTCAAAATCCATCCAGTCCAGTTCAGTCCTTTCGTCAAAATGAGCTCATTGTCAGCAATTTACACGCCTTTCACAGGGGATATCCACTCAATCTAAATTAAAAACAGAAATCTTGTAATTTTCATGGAAAAATTTAATTTAGATTAATTAAATAACACAATTAATTATAAATAGGTTTCATAATAATTACTTTCACGAATTATTAGTTAAATTAAATTTTAAATAATAGTTATAACCCTTCTCTCTCTGATTTCCCTTCCTTTGTCATTCAATTGATTCGATTGAATTGAAAGGCCATAAAATTCCAGTAGTAAAAATAATACTGTTTGTTTTCTAAACGTCTATTAACCTAGAACTCACAAATAAGAATACTTTCTCCTACCAATAATAAAAGTAACAATTTATTTTCATTTTTAATAAACCATTCTTATGCTAAGAATTTTAATCTTGTTGCCTGAAAGCTCTATGAATGAAAATTAATTCCATGTGCTCAATATAATAAGCAAATTAATTTCAGACTCATACTTTGATTACCATGATAAAATATTTTATTATGAAGATGCTAAATGAGTATTAACACCAGGAAGTGTGCAATAAGAGGGAAAGATAACTACATAAGCAAATCAACAAATTAATTTTTCATTGAATTGAATAAATTATGTTTTGATTTGCATTGAAAAGCAAATAAAAATAATAATTGTTCAAGTTTAATGCCTAACATTGACCAATAGCTTATTGAGGTACTTAAAAGTATTTATTTATATACCTACATAAATATTGTTATAGCTAATAAGTCTGGTGGACTATGCAAGTCATTATTTTTTAATTGTCGTAAAATTGAATTTTAATCATTCCTTATGAAATCTTCAACTAAGCGATTAATTATCGACGTCTTTATGAAGTCATCGATATTATGTTAGAATCTAAATATATCTACCTTTAACCTTTATATGTAAAAGAACGCAAATCGGAAAATCTTAATTTAAAATTAAATTACTCATTCTGTGTCTTATAATTGAGCCTAAGACAAAAATAATACAACTAACAAAACAAGTAATACCATTGTTATCATAAAATATAAATCGTTTAAAGTTTAAGATTTTGTTATTTCGTATATTTTATTCCTATACTTCATACTCCATCAAGCGTCCATAACTTAAAATTACAATATCTAGAGAGCTTAAGGAAATATTCTCCTCGTTCTAATTGTGATGTACTTATGTACTTGCAGTGCAATTAAAAATTAACAGAGTATTAAATCAGCCATTAACAATTTTTTACAAATCTTGTTTTTGCAGTCAAAACATGTATAAAACTTTCAAAGCAAGGAACAAAATTGCATTGCTATTGTTGTAATCTGTAGACAATGAAGACACAATTAAAACGTAAACGCACATGAATATGACAATGACTGCACTACATTTATGTTAGAATAGTTATACATACTGATGTGTTATGTAAATAATGAAATGTCACTATACAATGGTTTTAGCAAAGTGCAGTAAGATTATTACTCATCAGTCAGAGCTTGGTCTATCAACTGCCTTTTAAAGAAGACAATAATTGCGACTTGAATGGACAGAGAGATGATGTGATGGAAATGATTGTAAATGTTGCTGTGCTGATGCAACAAGGTATAAGAACAAACGGTTTCTTCCACATTAATCTACCAGATCAATGAATTGTCAATTCAACCTCTGCATTATATAAAGAAAATTCAGAAGACAATGAGACAGCTTTAGTGTGTTTACAATCTATTCCTATACAAATGTGTACACATGTATGTGTGTAGGTATTCTATACGTTATTCTATATAAGTAGCAAATCCTCACTCCAATTAAGGAACCGATTTGGCATGCTACTACTATAATTAGAAATTGCTGTCTAAAACTATCTTTGCACTAACAACAACAACAGTCTTCTTATATAGGTACTTTGGGCTTAATGAGTAGAAATATATGAAAGTCTCATGGCGACAGCACGTCGTTGCTATTTCCTCATGTCGACGACACTATGCAAAGGAAGATGCACGTACAACTGTGCATAAGACAGGAGTTGTCTGAGACAGTGATCAAAACAATCGCAAATTAAAATGGTAATGGCGCAGTGGTAATAGTAAGTACGTGTATAGTAGTAGATAATAGTAAGTACGTGTAGTAAGCACATAGCATTTTATATAGGTATTTTTTAATTGTATTGAAATACGTTTGACTAGTTTAAAAATAATTGTGTGTTAAGTACGTTATATCTTTGCTACATTATTTTGAACTATTATATATATGAGGAGGTAAACCATTTAGGAACACTCCTCGGAACTATTAACATTAATATTTCTTAAATAGTGAAAAATAAAAATGGTTCCTGGAAAATTTAACGTCGCCAGTGTGTTTAGCACCCTTTGGTGACTGTGCCATAAAACTATTATGGTTATGAGTATGACTTCATGGTTTACGTGAATATATATAGTTACTGCCTTAAAAATCAAATAATATATGTTTTACATATATTTTATTCGTTCGTGCATTTTTAATTCTGTTTTCATGATAGTTATATATCTTATAGTACTTAAAGGAATTTGTAATCATAGATTTCGACACAGCTAATGAAAACAGTCAATTGGAGGCACAGCTACTCATTAATTATTCCAGTTTTTAGTATATTTAATTTTCTGGGGAATATATATTTCGTGGATTGTTTTATGAAGTGAATTTTACGATTTTTGCTGTATCGTGCTGGTTTTTGCTATACATGAGTGTGTTAAGTTACAACGATGTGAATTCATTTATTGAGCAGTGAAACGATTTTATTGAGTCAGGTTGAGTTACTAAATACTCAGTCAGTAGTTAAAACATAAGGAAAGTCCTGGGAATAATTATTGACAAGATTCTATGCAAATTTAACACTTTGCACATCATTTCACTACATGTAAATTACCAACAGTCAATGACGTTTTTAAAATGACCGAATAACTGCCTCACAAATAATATTATGAGCTAAGGCATAAGTACTTACTGAATTAGTAGTATAAAACATAATAAACAAAATTCTCTCGTCATTAGAGTAGCTACCTGGAAGTGTTTACTAATTATTTGGCCGTGTGATAAACTGCTGGAGATTTTTTAATTTGTTGTTCATGTAATTTTTTATGACTTAAGACTTATTGCAACCGAATGCTGCCATCTCCTCGCGGATATGCAAAAACGCATCACAAATTACATCTGCGAATGTAACGAGAAAATCAGCGATTGCAATTGCAACATTAAAATAATTATAGAGAATTTTATTATTGTTGCGCAACCGAACGGAAAATACGAGAAATCAATTACCCTTTTATTGAGCACAGACTCATCAATGTCTCTGTGTATTTTTCCAATGAATTTTAACTCATTTCAACAGCCTTCTACACTTTTATGCGTCCTAGTCTTAAATACCTAATAATAAAATTACCAGCCTAATTTATATAAGTAGAATATGTACGAAATTATCAATCGTTTCCATTTGGTGATACAGTATGAATATTTCTTCTTTGAATCTACGTAGTATATTATATAGGTACATGATACTGGTAATATCTACGCAGTAGCATTTGAGTTGAAATGAGTATTTATTTGCCTTGCTAGGCGAAATGAAGTTATTTATTGTTATTCTAGTAGGAAGGACCATTTATCAGGTGCCTGTCGATCATTGACGCTTTATTTTATTTTTGTCTTGAGTAAGTCTCTATATACCCACAGAGGTACTGTAGTGTGGCATTTTATGTCTAGCTACATGGCAATGGAAAGCTGTTTCATTTAAAAGCCAATGTCATTTCTGAGAAATTGTCAAAGTCACAGTTGACAAACAAACATGAACCAATACCAACATAAAATAAATTAAGTGACATAACAATTATTATAAAATAGCATTTAGCCGACACAATTTATGTCTGCAATTATAATATTATGCGTATATCTACCGTTATCTCTATTCTTGTCGTAGCTACAGATATCTGTAGTACAAATACACAGACAGATGTATCGTATTTTCACAACAATTGAAATGCCAGGCCAAAGTCATTGCGATTGCAAGAACCGCTTCATTTTGCAAAACAATTATTTAACATTCATTCACAGATAGACACTTTTTAAATATCCGTCTCATTTCTTGTTTTCTTAACAGCATCAACAAGTCTATATGAAATAGTACCTGTTGTGCTTTGTCAGCTTTGTATATTTGTATTTATA
>JABASD010006271.1:0-10536 GCA_019776165.1 Pogonognathellus flavescens
CTGAAGAGTCTTTAGATCTGGACCGATTCCTCCGTGACAGCAATAATATTTCTTGTTGACTACACAAGCCAATGGAATGCATTCGAACACCTGGTTGATCAAATCGTAACAAGACTGAAAGTTACATCCCAATCGCCTTCTGCATTCATCGTGAAATCCATACCTTTTATTTATATCGGCAGATTCGTGGTTTCCCCGAACCGTAAAAAAGCATTTCGGATATTTGACTTTGTAAGCGACAAGTAAACAAATAACTTCTAATGAATTCCTTCCTCGATCAACATAATCGCCAAGAAAAAGATAACGACGAGAAGGAGGAAATCCAATTAGGCGAAACAATCGCAGTAAATCTGAATACTGTCCATGTATATCTCCACAAATGTTTATTTCACTCTCGATTTCAAGGAGAGTTGGTGATTCCATATAAGACTTTCTTGCCAATGTAAATAAGCCATTAACATCATCCTCTGTGATTTTTACACTTCTTCGTCTATTTGAATACTGCACACTCAATAGGCGCTCGATAAATTCATCGATATCAAAAGCAGCCATTATGTATCGTTTGTATTTTTCAAAACAGGAAATTCAATCTATTTATATGACCCATGTGGGTTTGGATTGGTAAGGACTTCAAGAAGAACTTCAAAGATAACCAAATGGAAATGATTTGATCTGGAGGAACAATTTTTCAAAATTCATTCAGATTTCAGGAACAGGTTTGGTTTGCGTAAAGAATTGACAAAGGAAATTGTTCTATCAGAAGCTCAGTGAATATATTGAATTATCATCCATTTTCAAAGGATCAACGAAAATAAGTTTCCAAAACATAAATTAATAAGATTTAATGTTTATTACTGTGTTAATTTGCAAACCTTAAATAAATGGTCTGTCTTTTATTACTAAAAGCGACTTAAACGATTTAAGAATTTAGAATTTTACAGTACTAAAAAAATCAGTAATTGACTGATTGAATTCGAATTACTGGAGACGGGTTGAGAATTCTTTAACATCGGTTTTTTTGGAAACATTTCTCTAGAGACTTTTTGAAATATTTTTGTTCTGTAAAACCCTCTTGTACTACGCAGTAGTAACTACGGTAATTTATCAAGGGGTTTAAGTGATTTCAGTTCAGAGATGTAATTTGATGATGTGACGATAAAATCGAAAATAGTTTTGAAGCAGGGAATTGATGCTACAGTCATGGAAGGCGACCCTGGTGAACGTAAAGATAAAGCGGATCGAAGAGTACTTATTGTGGAAGGACCAGAAGTTCGGACTAAAAAGGACCAAAAAACACGTGTCACAAGGGCATCCACAGCAAAAATTTCTTCAGCGAATTCCCGTTTTTCTCACAATCACTGGAGTCAGGTAGCTGTGAGTTCCTCCGCAAAATTGGTGACCTTGGATGAAGATGATGCTGAATATGACACCGAGTTTGAAAATGAACCGGAAGTGAAAATGTGAATCTTTACTCACATTTTTTACATGCCGCATCAGCATATTTCACGCTTTTAATTAGTAAATCAGCAAATATATTAAAATTAAAATTATATTTATATTATTAGTAAATCTCATTATTTGGCATGAATTTAAGATCCAAATGGAGAAAGCTGTGTGGAAATAATTTGTGTCCCAAGTTTGGAATAACACGATGGAAAAAGCAAGTCAAAATATCGTACTCAGATCCTAAAGCAAAAGATGTATGCTCTCAAATTCTTTGCATATTTAATGCCCTTTTCTACTACTTTGCTAACCAACTCGGACCGGATGTTAAATATTATGCAGAAGAATTATTTTTCCAAAGGGGACAAATAGAAGCTGATGGGTTATCTGCAATCGCAGCTCAGATTTGGGCAGCCACTTATTTGCTTAGATTCGAAGTGCAACTGATGGACGAATTCGATTGGGAAGAAATACGAGAATTTTATTTAGATCTTGTTTGGGAATCTGAAAAGGCCGCAGAGGAAAATCGAAAATTTTACAAATTACACCAAGAATTCAAAACTAATATTTATAAACATATGAAAAAACTGCAGAATATTGTGGGATACACTTCTGAAACGTTCATAGATTTAGATCCACCCGTTAACACGAAGCAAACAAGACCATTGGATGGATTGTATTTAAGTGATAATCTTTTGTTGAAACATCGACTTGTGCTTCTGGTAACGAATCCACATGAAGAAACCCATAAATTCGAAGATTTTTCCGATTCTTATCGTTTGAAAACAATAAAGTATTTTCTTAGTACAGCATCACTTTCTGCAATTGTCTTGGGACAGTCAATAATCAATACGAACTCTGCTCTGTTGAAAAATGCTCATTTACCCCTATTGACCCCAAATTGTCCCCCGGATGAGTCAAAATTTACTTATTCTGATGGGATGGAAAGTTTGGAAAATGATTTGCAACATTTATTTGACGAAGTTTATATTCCGGGAGCAGTTCGCAGTGATTTAACAGATTGGGTATCTACAATTAAGGACCTGGTTGATCAGTATTCTTCCTACGGAGAATGGATAGCAGATAAATTGAATGAAATCAAGTAAATATTTTTAATATTTAATTTACCGAGTTATTTAATTCCAAGGGCGTGCCCAGGATTTCTGTTTGGTAGGGGCACGACCTAATAAAGCCACCCTTCAGAAAACTCCGAAAAAAGAGGTTATTTGCGGTGTTCGGCCACACATAATCCCTTTTTTCCGGAATTTGGACGGGAACGTGCCCCCAGTGCCCCCCTCTCGGTACGTCCTTGTTTAATTCGTAATAATTAAGTAATGCTACTTTGTTCTGATTTTTTTAATCATAATTATTTTTAGAGAAATGTGCCAGTTGTGTTACGAATTTGCGGACAAAGTTTATTCTTTAGAACTCCCATCTTTCAACATAATAAGTACGATAATTCAAAATGCGGTTGAAGATGGTGGAAGTTTAGACTTTGCAGCGAAGCCTCATATACCAACATGTAAAATTCCAGTTTCCCAAAGACTTAGTCGAGGGGAGAAATATCAATCTCAGAATGACAAATTAGAAAACTATTACTGGAAAGACTTTTTCCGTACAGAATATCATGGGGTTGCTACAAGACTCCCTTTAATGAGAGGACCTACAGAATTTATATTTCAGTAAGCATAATTATTGTAACATTTTTAATCACCAATGTAATTTAAAATGATCTCTCGGTTGATTTTGTAAGCATCTTGATTCTACCAGTGATTTTTTATTTTTCAGCGAGGCTAAACACAAGAAAAATTTAGTTGCATAGTCTCATGTTCCTGTTGGAAATGATGGAATCTTGGAATCGCAAGCAACTAATAAGACAGAAAACTTTAGCTTTACTAAAGCCATCTACAGATAGAATTACATTTAATTTATCCATCCAGGTATTATAAATTCAGAAGTAAAAAATTATCACACAATAAATTATTAAAATACAGAAAAATCTCAGTAATTCCAAATAAATTCATCATTCATCAATCAGTATCATCGTATCGGTAATCAGTAATCACTAATTACTAATCAGTAGAACATTTTGGAAAAGGAAGGAATTAACAAACTGCGCTAAGCGAAGTCACAATGTGCCCCTAAAGTTTGCTCTTGCTAGCATCCGTCTTGCAGGTCATTATTCCGACAAGCGCTGTGGTTTGATTGTTTTCCTGCAGCTGATAAAGCTATTAGTTTTCTGCCGGAGAGATTCTTTAATTCGGAAAAATATTTGAAAAATACATTTAGATTTTTAATTATATTATTATTTGTTACTGTTTTATAGTTAGATTGGTAGTTAGTTTACGTATTGACGTTCTGGTTTTTATTGAATGCTCAATACGTCTATATAATCGCTAATTAAAGCAAAACTGTAGCATCTAAGAAGTGTTTAAAAGTGAATTTCTCTGTTGTGGTTATTCTCATTGAAAGATCTACATCAGTGAATGTATCAGTATTAGATTTAAAAAGTTAGAATAAAATTCAGGTCATTTGGATAACACCAGAGAACCACATTTGAATTCCAAAAACGCAAATTATGAACTTATCTAAATTATATATAAATTGAAATAATAATAAATTATGGAATTTACACCGGAAAACGTTGAAGCAGCAGTAGTGGAGTTTTACCGCAACCAGGGGAAAGTCAATCGAGATTGCCACGAGTGGCTTAAATCATGTCAATCTTCGCAAGGGGCCTGGCATGTCGTTTGGCCCTTATTGGAACCTACTAAAGTCCTCCAGGTTCAATTTGTTGCTGCCAATATGCTTCACTACAAGGTATCCAGGTGTCTCGGTGAAGTACCCGAATCCGAGTATCCGGCTTTGAAAGAAAGACTTGTGGGGGCTGTCGCCAAATATATTTCTGGACCTAATGTTGTTTTAACAAGACTCGGACTTACGGTAGGTGTATCCTTATTTGTTTTCGTGAAGCAAAGTACTAAAACAGTATAAAACTTACGTTTAGAATTATAAACATTAAAAATGCTTTCCGTTTACTTTAGTTGGGCGCATTTGTGACAAATACAATAGGGACGTTTTGGAAAAATCCATTAGAAGATTTAGCAAATATGTTTTCCCCGCAAAATTTTCCTGGTGTCTCAGAAACTACTGTATTGCGGTTACTAGTTCAAGTTTTTGGATTCATCCCAGAACAGGTAAAAAACATTTCAAAACAACATTTCTGCCATTTAATGAACTATGATTTCATAGTTCTAAGTATCCCATTCCATTCCAAGCAAATCAATGTAATTCATGTTCACTTGTGCAAATGTTATGCATTTAGGCTCAGTCGCAGTGGCAGCACGCAGTGAGAAAAGGCCAAGAATTTTTTCAGTTACAGAACAAAGGAGAATCAAGTAATTAATTTATTTACGAGTCAATTGTATTTAAGGTATCTCTTAAAAGCTTGTAAGGACCATTTTAACAATAAAAATTTAATTTTCAGTGTATACTTGGCTGTTTAATGTTGTGCGATCTCAACAGTCATCGATGGAACTGGTCCTAGAAACTCTTAAAGCCATGAATTCATGGATGAAGATGTTTAGAATATGTGAATGGAAGGATTTGAATGTATTTGTAGAATTATTAGTTTCGTATTGCGGTTCTTCAGTTACTTCTGAAGAAGATCGACTTTGTGAACTGACTTTAGAGATTCTAAGTGGAATTATCGCAGACCCGAATGCCCATCTTTATCCTACGATAGTGCTCAGTGTATTAGAGAAGATTTTGCCTTTGCAATCTTCATTAGACATAATTTTACAAAGGCAGGATATGGTAATAATTCAAAATACTGTTATTCTGTTGACAATTTTTTAATGCTTAGCGTTTTGTGTTTGTATTTTTATGTTTAATGTATTATGTGTTATATTTATATGTTTAATGTATTATGTATTATATTTATATGCTTGTTTTGATATATTTTTTATTGTTTCGAATTACAGGAATTAGCTAGTTCGTTTTATGGAATGTACGTTGCACTCTCAGACTGTCATTCGAAATTAGTTGTGGACGTGTGTGATCCAGAGTGCGTGCATAATAAAAATCATCCTCAAAATCGTGAGAACGTTTTAAACCTTATTGGTATACTGCTGAGGTGTACAGATTGTCCGGGTACTTACCCAATTGATGAGATTGTCAGTAGTATCACTATTTCCGTCTGGTACTCTTTTGTTGTAAGTAATCATTTAGTATTTTTGCATTCGGATTGTTACTCAAAACTGAATACTGATTCCATAATTAAACTTTTCTCTTACACAGGAGGATATTCAGCCAAAGCAAGCAGAAGGAATGAAATATGTTAGAATTATGCAAGTATTTGAAGAAGTTTACAAATCTCTAGCTAAAATACTCATTAAAAAAGCTTGTTATCCTGTGAACACTTCCGACTGGAATTCTGAAGAAAAGGAACAGTTTCGTGTATATAGACAAGATGTTTGTGATTGTCTTACGTACTGTTTTGAATTAAGGGGATGGACTATGTTGAACGAACTTGTAGACACTACAGAGGCTCATTTAATGAAAATTGAGACTGTAAGTCTTTTAATCTACAACATAAGTTCTAGCGTTGTATTTATACTGTATATTATCATGTACGAGTATAAAGCAAATTATTTTATGTTTAAACTTTTTTGTGATTCAAGGATTCTCAACAAATTCGGCAACTTTGGCCTGAGTTGGAAAGTCTGCTTATGGGGATTCGAGCAGTAGCAGAAAATATATCTGATGAAACAGATCCATTAGTTGTAGGTCCAATGACTCGAGTTTTTTCTGTGATATTTCGCATTCTTAAACTCAATAGAGAACAAAGGAATGCCAAACTTTTCCAAGCTGCCATTGAATGTATTAGTAAGTATTTACCTTGACTTATACATTTTCTTCAAAAAATAAAGTTTCCCCTTATTGCCTTATTCATCACAATTGGAAACCCAAATGAAAACATTTTGATACGATTCGCAATATTATTATTTAAACGCAGGCTCTTGTAGTGGAATGCTGCACATGTATGACGCAGTAGTGAAAAATATGATTGGATTTATTCTGGAAGGTTTATTCGAACAAGAAATTGCCACCTCAGCAGCCTTAGCGTTGAAAACTTTGAGTCGAGATTGTTCAAGAAATCTTTCAGAATTCACTCCGCAAATTTTGTCTTCTTGTAAAGTACGTGATATATTTAGCTTTATTGTATTAAATAGTTCTTTCACCCACTTCTTTTTTATCAATGGAATATACGTCTTCTTAGCCGGTGGGGCTTTGGATCGACTTATCTGCAATTTGCATTGATAAAGTGAAATTTATTTTAACAGCAAGCGTTGGACAGTGGTGTGCTAACGCAAAATGATTGTGCAAGACTGGTATTTTGTATTGGAAAATTTCTTCCATTTCTTCCTAATGAGCAAATCATTACAGCAGTCAATGAAATATTTTCTCCAGCTCTTCTTCAACTTCAATCGATTGCAGCACAGGAGGTATGCTAATTATGATAACAAAAAATAAGTGTATTATATATATATATATATAACTTTTATTATTTTTATTCTAACTTTGTAAAGACTAACTCGACATTTTTAATTAATAGCCAAAAGCTGAATTAAAATCTCAATTGGTAAGTATTCTTAATATACTGAGCACGCTCTGCTCATCTTTGGACAACGCTTTAAATGGAGAAGACGATGGGGAAAGTGATGAAATATCTGAGGCGGAACAAGATGCAGCGATGGCAATGAATAACAATAATGCTACGCCAAATCAAAATCAAACTCGTAACCAACCGCTAATTCCTGTCGTTGAACAAATACTTCCGATTTTGGTTCCACTTGCGGAGAAATGGGCAAGAGACGAAGAAGTGATGGAAGCATTGTTTGCAATTTTGAAACATACTCTTTCAACCATCCATACAGCGAGCCATACAGTTATTCAATATTCCATACAACTTGTTTTGATTTCTTTCCGATTGAATCCGCTCATGTCTGCCACTTCATTGGCCAAACAGGTAATCCTAAATCTGTTTTTATTAAATGAATTTGAATTGAAATTGAAAAAATTGAATTATTTAAACATACAATTTTTGAATCCATGAACAAGTTCTTATTTGCTATTCTCAAATGTTTTAGACTTTATTAATGCTCGGAAAGGAAAATTTGGGTACGCAAACGCAATTTCTAGGAGAAATGCATCGACTTTGCTTGGAACGTGTGAGGACCATAAGGGATACTGACTTTATTGAATCTTATTTAACACTGCTAGCTCAGCTGATAAGAAGCAGTTCTGATCTCATTAACGCTGCTAATGTAACTTTGGATATTTTACTTCAAATAGGTAGATGAGACAATAATTTGCTGCATTTTTTGTCATGAAAATTATTAATGTTTATCATCATGGATAATATTTTGGTTTTATTGTTTCATCAGCTATTGAGGCTCTGAACTGTATGGAAACGTCCATGCTAAAAGCTGCAATTTTCTTTGTAACTGCGACGATTGATAAGGCGAATGTTTTAAGGCCTTCACTCATTGAATACTTTAAACAACAAGGGCCAACGATCGTTCATAAAGTTTTAATTGCAATCGGTAAGAGACCTACCATTTTTTCAAGCATTGCATGCATTTATTGCATTAATCTTTTTTCACGTCAATATAATTTAGTTATATCATTATAACCTGATCAATAATGTATATGTTTTTTCTTACTAATCAAATAAAGGCTACACAGTCTCCAGATCAAATTGCCATAACTTCGCAGATCTGATTTTAGCCCTGAATAGGACTTTCTGTGCAGAATGGAGGAAGTGGCTGTCGGATGGTTTGGCAATTCAAGGTTTTCCTTCATGCCACATTAGCCCAGAAATGAAAAATAGATTCTATAATAAAGTTACCAAGTAAGTTTTAAATTCACATTGAAAAATAAAAATACATTTTATGTTTCTCACTATTGAAAAATGTTGTCTTTAAGTGATTTTTTGAGTAACAGGGAGAGGGTAAACAAACGAGCAGTTCAAGATGCCATTAATGAATTTGCGATTGCTTGTCGCAACCTATCTGGAACGGAATACGCTGCTTCTACTTCGAAAAGACTTATATAAAAGTGTTTGGATATATAGATTGAGATTATAAGGTATATTTAAGTTTTTACTTATAAGTATTCATTTTAAAGTGTACGGATATCCAGAATCCTTTTATGTTCTGAAGTGTGTTAAATTATTAAGATAATATTACCATACTACCTCTAAAGTTAAATTATTGACTTTACTTGCCATACCGTCATCATATCAACTTGGTTAATTTACTCTCTGTGTTATTAACTAGTAAGTTTATTATTATGTAGCATAAATATATTTAATCGCCCAACTGAAGGTAATCAATTCGTGTAAACTTGAAAGTTACTTTGCTTCTTGTTTAAATATCTCCTTTACAATTAGCAATAATTCTGCATCGAGCTAAAATTCAGAACAGTGGACTGTAACTGATTATAATATAGTTGTAATAATATTATTGTTCGTATATCGCATTTATCGTACGTCTACGTTTTCTTATGTTCAAATGGTATTAGTAGTAAAAATATCGTTATAATGTATTATTATGTTGTATTTAGTTGAATCAAACAAATTAATGTTATGGTCTAAAAAGGTGTGAGAATACACCGAATACAGTATATATAAGTTTAATTATGTGTAAAAATGATTTGCATGCTTGTACATCTTTTACCGTGTACTTATGTAGCTGTAATACCTTGTAAGCATCTCTTTAGTCTTGTATTTAAAGCTGTAAATGTCAAGTGTATTTTCATGAGTACAATCAATTGCTATTAATAAATGGTTTATTTCTGATGTAGTTGATTGACAAAAATATCTCGTGAGCAAGAAATTTTATTTCATATACATATACTAGTTAGTCTGCCCATTATCGTACATAGTAGGTGTCAATATATTAATTATTACTGAATTTACATTCAATACAACCACTTGACTTAGTTTTAGTGCCGAAATTCTTTTTATCTAACAAAATTAGAGGTTGTTTTTAATAAAAGATACATGAATAGCTTTTTTATTTTAAAATAATGTTCAGTATGCCTAACAGCATGCGTCATCGGGAATATCGGGATTCCTATCCAGTATAGCCAATTTCTCAGTTCTCCGAAATCAGTAACTTATATGAAAAATGCTTACAGTACAAATATCAGACTTTCTACAAAAGACTTTACTTTAAATGAGTCTCTGCAACACATAATATTTGCTGATGTCAATTTATCCATTAACAATATTATTATTATTATTATTTATTACCACCAACCGAACCGAAGTAATACAGTGCTCAGGTCAAGGACGTACCGAGAGGGGGGCAACGTCCCCCCAAATTCCTGGTAAAGGCAAAAAATGTCTCAAAAATAGCAAAAAATCGCAAAAATTATTTTTGGCTGATTTTAACCTAAATTTGCTATTGCACTAAATTTATTGTGTGCTCCCACCAAATAGAAATCCTGGGTACGCTCTTGGCTAAGGTAATGCTACAAACAATGCTAGTAACAAATGTAATTAATTCTAGGGAAATAAAATCCTTTCTCCCACACGTTTACTGTGTGGGAACAATTTATAAAGGTCTAGCAAACCGTGTTGTTGCTTCAGTCTTAAATAGCTATCCGATGATCATAGAGGTCTATTTAGTGATTCATATTTCCATAATTCACATATTATTCGTATAAAATATTTCACAGGGGGTTATACATTTAGTAGTTTACATTATTAATTCATTACATAGCTACTTTAGATTTAGTAACTACTATATATCGATGATAACTACTAATATCCACCATATCCTGGACTGCATTCATAAGAAAAATTCAAATAATAATTATATGAGAAAAGTAAGCATAACTATTAAAATTTGTACCTTTGATAACCATACTAAAAACTAATTCATTGAAAACACTTGGGCAAATTTTTGTGTTAATTCACAAAGCCACAAAATTCTCCACAAAAATGAATGCACACAATATGAATCAACAAAAACAAATACTCAATCTTATTTCATGGAATTGTAAAGGCTACAATTCGAATCA
>JABASD010006272.1:0-10534 GCA_019776165.1 Pogonognathellus flavescens
AAAGTCAGCGATCGAGGCGAAATTTTTGAAGACGGACGCAGAAAGCGGTCACAGAATTTGGAATTTCGAAGTTCTTATTGAGGTAAATTCTACGCACCTAACGCAGATTATTTTTTACAAAAATTCTGGGATTCCAAAACATTTCTTTCTGATGTATTTCTAATATATTTCTTTCTTCTAATATATTTGTTAGTGCAATGACTGCCGTGATGTTTGATTTTTTGATTTTGATAATGATTTTTGACAATGATAATTCTATTTCAGGCAATATGATTACAACGACATTTTTCCTGGACTGGTACCGAACTAACTAACCGAACTTAAGGGATTGAACTGAATAGAATGGAAATAATCCTGCTTTGATGAAATGGTGTTTTTGAATTCAATGAATTGTTAGCTGCGGTAATGTGTGCTCAGAAAGACAATTGATAATATATGCGTGAAGATATGTGGAGTGGAAGTGCATTTCTAAGTCAATCATGACGCAATGATGTAGTGTTGATGTGCAGTTGACACTCGCCAAGTCAAAGTGTGGTTCTACTGGACAACTTTTACAGCAATAATCGCTCTCGTAGGACACTTTGTCCTGAGTGAGTAGACATCCATGTCCTATATAAATCATAAATAACCTATGACTCTTTATGTATTGTGCTTCGTTATATCCACGGAAATCAACATTAATTAATTAGTACTAGCCCATAATTACTTATTGTACAATAATATAGAAAAAGAATGATCCATCAATTTTGTAATAAAAACTTGCGACTATATAATCGAGAATTCTTTTTGTCATTCCATCCTGCTCCAAGCAGGGAACATCCATACTCTTCAAATTCGAGTAAGTTCGAACGCTGTAACACAAACATCTCAAGATCACTGTAATTATTAATTTCATGCAAGAATAGCATTTCCCAAATTGTAATAAGTGCAACTTTTTGCACTTTTTCTTTATTTTATGGGAAGTTGCTTGGCAATAATTAAAATATATTGTTTATTTGAGGCTGTATTAACACAGTTGTCATTGTACTATGTCAAAGGTCACGAAGGAGTTGGTCGATTGACCCCACCTTCGGGCTTAGTTCACCTCACATAGGTCCTCACGTGTCACGTGTACCAAATTTCATCAAAATATCTCAAACCGTTCTTGAGTCCTTCCATTCCATTCCAGCAATTCCTTCCATCGCAATCCCACCTTGCCTTGTATCATGGGAAAAAAATTATGTATCTCTACGACGCTTTTATTGCAAATTTGTATTCCATTCTTAACTGACATACTGACATACTTTTTAAATTGGAGACCGCTATAGCGGTGTTCAAAATGAGTCAGAATGAACCGGGAAATCGTTAGAGGAAACTCCCTGTCAGGAAGTGATTAATGTTCCATTAATTCATTAACTAGGTCGCCAGATAATTCATTTCCTCATATTAAAAGAGGAGAGATAATTTTCATTACTGTCATTTTATTTTATCCCAATTCACTTTGCAAAAGCACTTACATTTAAATTTATATATCCTGAAATTGCACACAAGGGGATTAAGATACACCAAAATGGTCTCGTCCGCAATGCTGGTTCTATTCTGTATAATTCTCTTGGGATCATTTAGTGGTAATTGGAAGTTTTAATTTACATGTAATATTTTGTGTGAACTGTGAAACAACAATTTAGATCTTTTGCATTTTACTTTTTGTAGCGTCGTTCGGTTTTGGCGAAAAAGTTTCTCCTGTTGACCGACACAACTTCATCCTCCGAAGAATGCGGCGAGAATTTGCAGAAGCAGAATTACCCAGTCCTGCTAATAAAGACATCGAAACAAACAAAATGGGAGGAAGTAGTCAACAAAACAGTATCGGAGAACGCTTGGGCAAACGTGATGGCAGACGGTTAATTTATGGTCCCAACTATTATAACGACCGATGCCCCAATTATCCAAATAACCCGTGTTTCAATGCTAGGTGTCAGTGGAGATGTTAGACATTAGACAATCTTGCAACAAAATAAGTTTAATTAATTTCTGTGTACAATTCTTATGAACACAGTCTAATCTGAAAACATTTTACTATCAATATAAATTTTGAAATTGTTGTACGAATTTTGGAAAAGTTGTCAACATAAATGTTGAAGTGTGAAGTAAACTATGAAAAGAATCTGCCACATTCGGGATAAGTATTTATGCCATGAATTAAAATAAAATTCGTTTGCAACTATGTGCGTATACTCTACACTGGACTTATATTCTCACTATGCTCAATATTCTCACTATGCTCAAGTTTGTAATTATTTGTATTGAATTAAGCGGACTCCATGGGCTGAAGCCCAAGGGAGAATAAAATCATAATAATAATAATAATACTCTACACTGGACTTCAAAGTTGATTAATGTCATAAGAAAGTATAAAAATCAGGAAACCAAAAAACCCGTGTGTTTTTCATGAAAAACCATAACCCAGCGGGTTTTGGGTTTTTTGTACTTTTTGGGTTTTTGGTTTTTCATTCACTGTATTTTTCAGGAAATTCAAACTAAAGCAAGATTTAACCAATAAAGCAAGGTATTAGTAAATAAAACTAGTTATTCATCAGGGTAATAGGTAATTCATGTTCTTTTTAATATTAGTAATTCAGTTATTTAGACAATATTATATAATAAAAATTATAATGAAGCAAAAACAGTGATCAATTTGGTTAAATATTGCTCATGTTAACATAATTTTGTACTATAGCACGAAAATAAAAACACAAAAACCAAAAACCCTGGTTTTTTCAATTTTTGCTACCCAAAAACCCAACAAAAACTCAAAAACCTAAAACCCAGCTTTTCGTGTACCAGGTTCCGTGATAAAAAGTAAACAGAATACTAAATACAGATATTTATATATTTATATGCTTTAATATTCTTTGTGTGCTAATGCAGTTTATTTTCTGTTCCAACTGGTTTTACATAATAAATATTTCTGGCTTTTGAATTGTACAAATTTCTTGAATGGATCACAATTTCTACGATAAAAATAACAGTTGCAAACCCAATAAGAATTCCGTACAGAATGAATATAGTTGCAACAATTTCCAAATCTATTGACTCGGGAACTGAATTTGAATTGGTTTTTCTATTTAACATGATTGTAAAGCTTTTTTCTTCAGGGAAACGTTTCAGTATCCTTGTAATGTTTTTTATACGATTGACATTTCTGTGCAAATCATAATATTGCTTCCATTTAATGATCAAACCCGACTCGTACAAATATGAAAGAAACTTGGAGTAAATCTCCATAAAGAAATTTCTATAGGCAGAGTGAGATGTTCGCCACGTTGAAAAATCATGTATATCCCCCTGTAAAACAATTTTGCTAGAAAAGACACGAAGAAGTGTCACTATCTTTTGCAATTCCCGCGTTTCTCCAACAACTGCGAATTGAAACGGAACAGTCCAGTTCCCTTTCTCGTTAGAAACAATTTTAGAAGACATCATTTGTGGAAACCACTCAATGATATCTCGGTCATCCAAAAACACTAAAGAATCTTTCAGTTTCTGATAAATCGGCGGAAAATCCATCATCAATTTCTTAAGATTGTAGTTGTTTAAAGATATGGAGGTAGTCAAAAGAAACGGTGAAGTGTGAAGTAAACCCTCGAAAGAATCGACCACTTTTGGAACAAGTATCTGCGTCATGAATGAAAATAAAATTCCTTTGTACGCATTCGTAATAACAACTCCCAACAAAATCCAAATCGTGTAAAGAATCAAGTTTTGAAAATGCATTTTTCTAAACAAAGATACCAACGCATATTGACTTTGTTCTAAAAGTATTCCTGAAATTTGAAAAACATAATTTATAAACTGAAGAAGAAATTGTTGCTTTGAAAAATGGTAAGATATAATTGTTAAAATGATTGAGGTGCAAATCGTGGTTGAAATTAAAAACAACCATATTGGAATTGAAAACGGTTTTGCAAATGCTGATACGCTTAAATGTTTTTTGTCCATGACTTGAATAAATTTGTAATTGACGAATTCTTCGGCCGTGGTTATGCAAATTAGTTTAATATGTTTAAATGTTGTCGTGACGAACATTTCGTAAAATTGAAGATTACGAGGTGTCCTAAACCCGAATCGGTTCACATAAAATTTTTCCCTGTTCTGATATGCAGTATAATTCAATTCAGCCATCATGGCAAGTTGTAAACACGTCTGCGGTGTTAAAGAAAATTCCTTTAAACCGTATCTTCCGGCAGAGCACAATTTCGAAGCAGTTTCAGCTGACGGTTTAGCATTTTTTGATAATATCGTGTCTACTGCAACTCCGTAATTATTTTTATGAAGAATTGTCCAAATTCTCGTTAAATGTTTTACGGTAACGTTTTTGGGAATGGTGTGCTTACAAGATGCACTTTCTTGAAAGCCACATGTTAAAGAAACCATTTTTATTTCATCTTGGAAATCCACAGAAAACAGAATACTCGTCATTCCCGTTTTCGTCAACATTTTGTAAAATCTGATTTCGTTCCAAGCCACTTCTTGTAAATCTGATTTGCTTTTATTTCTGTTCACAAATACAATATAGTGCGGATTTTCATTATAAAACATCAATGACGATAAATACAATAGAACGTTCGTGTAATTTAAATGTTCGGATAGAAAGTAAATCTGCAGAAAACATTGGCTGTGTCGGGTTCCCCCGTTAATAGGTTTGCTGGTTATCATTTTAGTGACGTTCGTGTGTTGATCCCACGAAGTTGAAGCATTCCAACCCAACATTTTCCTGGAATATCTTGTAAAGTTTAATGTCGGATCATCGATAATAAATGAATTTTCCACACCCAGAATGCTCAAATATTTTGTTAAGTCTTCTACTGAGGAGGCGTTCGATTTGACGTCAAAAATTCCAACAAATCGCACTAAACACTTTTTAGTTACACTTTCACAGAAGTTATTCATGTGCATTGAATTTACACCTAATTTGATACTGATAAGAATTAAACTGAAGAAAATGAATAAGTTCAGCTTCATGGTTAATTTTATATTTTCTGTAAGAAAATGTTGACAGAATTAGTTGCACAATTTTTCAGAGAGGAATTCCCATTTGTCCCACATGCACATGATTACCTACCTATCCTATTTTGAAATTGGAAAACTTCAGCCTACGAAAGTTTAAGTTTAATCTTTTATTTTTCCTGATTCCTACGAAGAGAAAGTGCATACCTATAAACCTATACATGCAAATTTTTCAATGAAACGGTCTAGTATATAGTCAACCTCTGCTGTGCCATGTCGTTTCACTAGCGCAAGAATAAATTATTATTCAATGAATGATTTTATTCATGTGCAAAATTTTGTAATTTTTATTCCTTTGGAATGCCTTAAACGCATGGGCGTATCTAGTTTGTAATGGGAGGGCTCAAGCCGTTTAGGGGGAGGCTGAAAACCTAAAAAATACAAAATTTGAGGC
Source organism: Pogonognathellus flavescens (assembly GCA_019776165.1). NCBI lineage: Eukaryota > Metazoa > Arthropoda > Collembola > Entomobryomorpha > Tomoceridae > Pogonognathellus > Pogonognathellus flavescens. The sequence goes on from JABASD010006272.1 coordinate 5,444, forward strand.
CTTACACGGCAAACTTTGTCAGACAACCCCTTTTTTCCGGAATTTGGGGGGGGGGAGGGGGGGGGGCTCAAGCCCGGTGAGCCCATACGTAGTTACGCCCTTGCTTAAACGAATATTTAAGAAGGACACTTATTTGTATTTTGTCTTCAAATGAACACCTACTTCTGCTAAAATTCAGTGTATTTGCTTGCAGTAAATAGAAGTAGTAGACACAGTCAATGTCAATGTTAAGAATACTTAGAATTGTCAATTTTATTTACTCTGTTAACTGCTCTGATGGACGATGTATGAGTTTGTTGTAGTGCAAAACAAACTTGCAGAAAAATTGAATTTTTAGATAAACAAGCGCGTAGCTAACTAGCTTGGATTTAGTTTCGGATGGGCAGGGAAACTGTCGTTGGAGGAAGGCCGAAAATATCCAGAAAAATAAATGAAACCCCTTTATTTTTAACGCTTTGTGCGTTTTTGCGCACATTTATTGGAATTTGGTGGGCGAACACGTCTCATACCAAAATCTAAATACGCTCTTGTTTGTAAATAATTATTGACAGGGACTTAGAAAGTAAAAGTGCACTTAGAAGAGAGCCATTTAAATCTGTGAGTATAACATGCTGAAATGTTGAGGAAACATTCATCCTTAACATGCCCAATTATCGGAAAATTTACAGAATAATGCTGACACCTAACCAAAGCTTAATTTTTAAATTGAAAATAATGGGGACAACTGGGGACAAAAAAGCAATGTCAATGCCACACGAATTTACATAATATTTAAAAAAGAATGAAAACTTTGATAGTTGTTTTCATACACTTAAATATTTTTAATCGAGATACAGTTTTCGGAGCCTGATGCCTCATTTAATTGTCAACATTTTAGGATATTACAGCTATTTCGTTTTTGAAATTTTAACAATTTCCTTTTCGACGCCAAATATAATTTCTTGCCATACAGTGGTAACAGCGTGTTGGGAATACATTTTGGAGACTTCCTTTCTTGCGCCCGCGAAGATTGAAGACTAAAGTTAGAATCTCTCGCCTCTTCACACACACCTGGGCCCAAATAACCCACTACACTAACAGTCAGTTTCCGGTATTCGAATTTCAATTATTTATTCGCAACGACAGATCGGTTTCAACCACTGCGAGAGGGTAATTATAAAATATTTTTAATCATTACAGTTTATTATGCATACTGTTTGTTTTCATCTTGTTCGTTCATATTTGTTAGCAGTTAAACTTTTTAATTCAATCACTTTTCAATATGTTGTTTGTATTTGGCAACATATTTTATACATTCATCATTCATTGAAGATAGCAAACTCTAATATGTCCAATTTTTGTATATAATAACGCTAACAATTGTACACACAAATTACTTTATTGTGTACTACTAGTATTTTTCGTCCCTGAAATATAAAAAATAACGAATGACACTTTATGCTTATTTATGTACTTCGATGTGATTTTTATATTTTATATAATGTAACATATGACCATGACGTAAAATATAATTAAGCTGATTTTGTTTTGCAGATGCAGACCAGGTCCATGAGCATTAAAAGTGCACAGTCCAAGAATCCGTTATACATTCCGGAGGTTAATATGCACAATCAACTTTTATTTTTATACATTATGTTGTTATTTATTATTATGTTTGAAAATGTGCAAATAATAATTATATAAATAACTGTTTTCATTTAATAGATTACGGATCACATGTTTCAATTCCTGACGCTGACGGACATTAAAAACTGTCGCTTAGTTTGTCAAAAATGGAATCAACTGGCAGAAAAATTTCTGAAGAGACTCTCCATAGTTAACATTATAAATCCAGAACACGCTGAAAAGTTCAATCAAGAGTTTCCCAACGCACAACAAAGTCAAATATTTTCTTGTTTTCGACTTGGGTGGGAACATGATGAATATGAATGGCCAGTCCCTAAATTGGTCTCCTTTTTTGAAAAATGGCATCATAATTTGAGTGAAATCACGTTATTATGGCCAGATTTTTGCCTGGAAAAAGAAATCAAGACATATTATGATGTGTCTCCACTCCTGCCTTCAACTTTGACCAAACTACACCTTGAAAGTTTTTTTGATAATAATATAATGATGCTTTCAACCGAAAAAATATGCAATATTCGGATTCTTCAATTGGAAGGCTGTATTTTAAATATTATGCCGGGTACAACTTTAAACTGCGTGGAAATTGACCTTACAACTGTTACATTTCGGGAAGACAAAGATGATATCGAAGAATTTTTCATCAATCCATTGCTAAACTTTGACGTTTTGAAAAAGGCTACTTTGACTGGCGAAAATATGAAGTTGGACGTACAAGGTTTACATTCCTTGGATAAGCTTGCTTTGCAAATGGATGCAACAATATTAAATTGGGAAACATCCAACTGGGAAATTAAGAAATTAATTCTTTACGGCTACGACAGTGGGATAGGCGAACTTTGGAAGAGTCAAGTGAAATACAATGAGTTGGAGACTGCCTTGACACATTTAAATATCTCCTTACTGCCAGAAGGTATTGAGAAATTAAAAGTAATATTTGATACTGATGTAGAGAATCCACCTCGAATTTCCGGTAAACACAACTTTCCCGATTTGAAACACTTACACATCACCTTTCAAAAGAGGATTGACTTTTCACCATTCGTGGAAGTTTTTAAGCACAGTCCCAAACTTGCCACTCTTGTTGTGTCGTCAATATATGCATCCAGTGTTAATGGTGATGCAAGCATTTTGAAGACGTCATCCATACCCCCAAGCGTGAAAACTCTTTGTGCGAAAGACGTGAGGATTATTTTGGACCACAGCTTAGAACTGGAATCTCTCGTTGTTCATTACGCAATCAGTGAAGCACAACATAAGGGAATTGTTCAAATAGCTAAAGACTCACATCTAAAAAATTTGGTATGTGTCCTTTTACAGGATGAATCCATGACTGACCAAACTACTGATACATCTGACAACGAAAGAGGCAGCCTCATCAAAAGTTTAATAGATTTGAAGTTGGACAAATTTGTGGTGGGTGACTTTCCTCGAGTAATTAATTCCGAGTTTGAAAAGAGCTACTTGTTCCCACTGGTAGACACACAAGCAAAATATTATTTATTTCAACGCGGAGAAAAAGGAAAGGCGATAAGTGACAGTGATGCGAAGATTTATCGAAAAGCTGCAAAGAATAACTGCTTTCAAGTAAAATGATTAAGAAACGAGCAGGTTCGGTAATTGCAGTTTGTTAAACTTCTGAAAAATTTGTGGTTAGTAATGCGATAATTAATTCCAACCCTTGTATTATAATTATAATACGTTTTGATTTCTAGCTAATTGTACTATTTCATTTGCTTTTGAAGTGACAATATTTAATTCAGTATGTTTTCATAAAATCAGGCGGTACAAGTTTCTTCGGATGTTCATTTTGTACCATACATACCACATTAAAAGCCATTTTGTCCTCTTTTTCTGATCTAGACTATTATATAATATTTTAAGTTGACAAAGTTGCTTCTCATAATTCAATTAATGGACTTGTAACTTACTGGCAGAAAGTTATTGTACAATTGATTATCCCAACTTAAAACATTATGAAATAAAACGCAACTTTTTAGATTGGAAAAATGGTGAAGTTTATTTAATTTAGCAATTAATTGATAATTAACAAAAATTAATTCAATACAAGGATTACGTAAACACTATTTTCATACATTCACAATGTTAATGTTAATAACATAATATAGCTAAGATTACCCCTACCTCGGCATTATCTTGATATGTTGAAAACTGCTGCATGCGACAGGCTGTTTTTTATTTGCAGGTAGTAAGATCATCAGTTTTTGCTATACTGATTCTAAATTGGACAGGTCGGCAATAATCTAATGCATAACATAGTGTAATTAAAGTTGGCGATCCGAAGTTAAATTGATAATTACGTTGTTAACTATAATTACATTCAGATAAATAAAATTAGCGAGGTTGATACCCTGCACACCCTGAGAGGTTGTTCATTGTGAAAACACATCGATTAGATCAAGGGCGTATCTAGGGGAGGCACACAGTGCCATGCATGGTCTCGTAAATCTGTCATAATTGGTCTAACCACTATTTGGAGGCGTCAGGGAATACAAAACAGTAATTGCGCTTTTTAGTTACAATTTCACAGAAGTTGTGCGTTGAATTTACACCTTATTTGAGGTTGATAAGAATTAAACTGAAGAAAATGAATAAATATAGCTTCACCATTAATGTTATTTATTATAATTCCTGTAAGAAAATGTTGACGGAATTACTTGCACAATTTTTCAGAGAGGGGTAGGTGAGTATAGAATTCCCATTTGTCCCACCTATCTTATTTTGAAACTGGAAACTTGAACCTATGAAAGTTGAATTATAATCTTTTATTTTTCCTGACTCCTACGAAGAGAAACTACATACCTATTATACATGCAATTTTTTCAATGAAACGGACTATATAGTCACTTTAGCCACCTTCTGCTGTGCCATGTCGTTTCACTACAGCAAGAATAAATCATTATTCAATTAAAGATTTTATTCAGGTGTAAGGAGTATTTTCTAAATTAAATAAACCATTTGCAACGGTGCAATAAAGTAGCGTAAGAAAAACAATTACGTATGCTAAATAACAGTTGTTAACTGTTGATTTGTCAAACTGTATTTGTCAATTGTGGTGTAAATTTATTCATGTTAATTGTTTTGACTATTTTTGAACGAATTAAGTTGATTTGACATGTCGATATCGAATTACATTATATAAAGACAGACAGACACAACGTTCCTATAAAGTGGATTTCGCTACTAAACATTGAATGTCACCCATTGACTCCATTATTCACATTTCTCAAAATATTTAAACTTTAGAAACGTTTAAACTCCAATATTTTTCGTCACATATCATACATGCAATTTGCCAACGATTTTGTAAAGTTAAAATATCTCAAAAATTTTCAATTTTATTTCTCCGTGGGACAACTTTAAATCCTTCCACGGCTACTTCTCCCTTTTGGAATGTTAGAGTCCCTTCAAGACTTTGGAAAACAATTTTTCAGTCGCTCATTATAA
>JABASD010006273.1:0-10533 GCA_019776165.1 Pogonognathellus flavescens
TTGAAATGGCGAAGTTTTAAGATACTGATTTAAAGGATAAATGGGCCATGGAAATTCTTTACGCGAGGTGGTTTTTCGTAGACAGAAAACAAAAAAATATTCGCCGACACTTCCAATAGATACTTTTTTACGATTTTTTAGGTGTCCATCTCTTCTTGAGCTACCCTCTGTAGATCAAATTAGGCCGGCCTTGTAAGGGCGCCCCTCTCCCCTAATTTAATTTTTCGGAGCTTACACTAGATATCGATACATCGGGTGTAGGGTTACTTCGTACTTGCTTCGTACCCCCCATTGTCGGATGTCGGGTCTCTTCGACGAACCCATAAAATCTATCCTTGAAATCTTTTCTTCCAGCGCTGCCGCCAACTCCAGTTCAAATATGTTTAGTTTACATTGGAATTCGGTCAAGTTTGTCTTTCAACTTTGGAAAACTGGAATTTAATTTCGAAATACAAGGTTCGCAAAGTAAGTGCGCTGCTCCAGTGATAGTAAACTTTATTATTAAACATCGTCAGAATTTACCGTCACAATGGATGACACTTTGGTTGAAAACTGGAGAAGAAAGAAACTTGAAGAAATGGAATTCGACGAAATTGATGAAATATTGCCGTCTCTGTTGGAACAAAATTTAATAACGGATCTGGAGTGTCGTTTAATCGTAAGTAAATATTTTTTGAAAGTGTATAACATAAATATTAAATGTAAATATTAAATAATGAAGTAAAATAGAAAAGTGTCAACGAAATGTAATGTAATTAATGAAAGTAAAATTAATTCATAACTGCACACCTTTCAATGTTAACTTAGGCGGGCTGTGATCAACTTTTGGATAAACAGGATGCTGTTCATAAAATTACAATGTGGAAAACAAAACAGGAGGCAGCACAGCTAACCGAAATTTTCGGAACTTTGACTTGTAATTCTGTTGAATTGTCAAAAACGTGCGAAACTTCCAATTGCGAAGATGAACAGAAAGATTTACTCCAAGACAATCCTTTGCTGAATGACACAGTAATTATATTTAAATTTTTAACTTTTCGAAGTGATTTAATGATTAATTATGAAATGTATCAATGAACATTCGATTTGACCATACATCTATTTATTTTGTTTGCTTTGTCCTGTCATATAGGTACTCGCATGTCTTTTCGGATTTTTACCTCTGGACGACATTAAACATTCTCGATTTGTATGTCGCCGATGGAATTCTGCTGCAGAGATCAGCTTGAGAAAACGATGCACGATTCACTTCCGCCCTGATGGTCTACAACCCCAGAGTTTCATGGAAATGTCCAAATATTCACTTCCGGATCTTCCTTTCCCAGCATATAAGTTTTCAGGGGTTGATTATGCGTGGTGTGTAGATCAAATTGAAATCTTTTTCGACAAGTGGGGCAATAACATCAAGGAAGTCGAGTTAGTAGTTTTGGACACATCGTATGAGAGAATTTACGATGTAACTCCGTTGATTGCGAAGACGTCCAATTTGTGCAGTTTGAAAATTCGGTGTTTTGAAGATGATGAAGAGGAGACATTATTAATTGTCAGTATCTCAATAGATAAACTGGCCACCATAAAAACTGTTTTTCTTCGAAACTGCAGAATTCTCACCAATGGTGAACGTGTCACTTTCCTTCCTTCTTCGAACGTCAGTTTGATCGACGTCAGTTTTCAAAGACTGGGAAACCTTGAAGTTCTTCAACATTTTTGTTACAACGAATTTTTCGATTTCAGTCAGGTAAATTTAGCTATAGCTGATGAATACCAACAAGATGAATTCGACATGGAAGGCCAAATATTCAACAAAAATCAGCTCTATTTGCACCGTGTAACTTTGAAAAATTGGACGAAAGCGAAGGGTGATGTAAATTTGCTAAAATTATATGGGTGTGATTTTACTGAGAGGAATTATTTGAAAATAACCCGTATGATGATTGAAAATTCAAAAGTCAATTTGTCCGTTCTGCCACAAACGTTAGAAAAACTGAGCATTGGGGAAGATGTAATAATTGTTGGCCAAGAACCGTTTCAGTTACCGAACTTGAAGTATTTACGCCTTGAAGGAGTAAGAAGTAACTCAAGAATGCCCGTTTCATTACTTGCAAACTTTCCTAATTTGACGGAAGTGGAATTATTGGGTAATATTCAGAAAAGCGGGTTAGCACTGTGGTGGCCGGGTTCCAGCGGGGTAAAACTGGATTTGGATTGCATTCCGAGAAGTGTGAAGAAATTGAGATTCGACGAACGTATGATAGATTTGTTGGAATTCGCGAACAGTGATCAAATTTTGGAGATAGACACTCTTCTTCTGGAAAGCATTGAACATTTTTCAAGCTGCAATAAAATTGTCGAAAGGATTACACCAAAAGTTTTGGTTGTAAGCTGTAGCGAGTTTATGAGACCACGGAATCTCTCTGGCATCGTTATACTCCTTACCAACACACAAATAAGAACAATTGTACTTGGAACAGTTCCAGTGGACATCGATTTGCACAAAAAATTCCCATTCGAAGAAACTACTTTTTCCAGATATGTTGACAAGAAATCAAAGTACTACAAGTTTGAAAATGAATTTGGACATGCAATAGAGCGTGAAGAATTTGAAGATTTTAATGTGACAGCTGATATGGGTGATGACTATTTTTCCAATCTGAATTTCCAACATTGAAGTTTTTACAGAGAGTACGATAACACAAGTGTAAATATTTAAACTCGATATAAAAGTGGTGGTGGAAATTAGTTTAGTACAGTAACAGTTAAGAAGTTCCAAGGTCATTTATATATCATTTACATTTACCTCGGCCTATGAGCCCCCACTCTCTATTTCAGAACCCTGCTACTACCCTAGATACGCTTTTTTGGAATTGTAAAATCATAAATATTGTTCTTTGTCTCTTGTTCGATCTTGGACACTGCCGTGCTAAAAACAGAACTGCCCGGAGTGAAAAATCATAACAGCGCGTAACTCGTACTTCTATCTTCTATCATTCCCTATTCTCCCTTGGGATTTGTAAAAATCATAAAATCTACAAGGAAATAAATATTTCAGTAAATAATACTGCTAATAAAAAGAAAATAATTCATAAAAAATACCACAATACACAACAATAACATTTAGGAAATATGGAAGCTTTAGAATTAAATAGTGAGTCGAAAGGGAAGTGTTGTTTCTGTTTCAAAAATTCAAATTTCGATTCCGATGGTCAAAAGAGGATAAATGGGATTGTGCACAACATTTACAGTAGTTGTATGAAATACATAAATTTGAATTATCTTACTCAAGACGAGTTTGTAAACTGGTGTCAACCTAACCCACTTCCTTTTTGCAAAAAATGTTTCCGATGGAGTTTCAAACTGAATCAAATGAATCAAAAGTTGGAACAAATTCAGAAGCAAATCGAGATGTTGGTAAATTCATTTATAACCGAATTCTTAAAATCGAGAGAAGATCCAAATGTTTGTTCCGACGATGACAGTGAAAAAGATCTCCAATCTTCCAATAATTTGTCAGAAGACCCTGATGATATGATTCGTCAGCAGGAATTTGTTCACATTAAACAAGAGCAAAATGATCCTCCCAATTTTTTCGACGAAAATGAAGGTGCTGAATTTTCTCCGTTTGATGCTGAAAATCAAGGGTCAATTGACGACATGAATTTTGGTTCTGAAGAGACGAAACCAGAAGTAAAATATGAAAAAAAGTCTGAAAGAAGAAAAAAGAGGAAGAAGTCAAAAACTGAAATGTCATTTGAGAGAAAGTTAAATTCAAAAGCTCGTGTCAATCTCCGACGTAATAATTTTTTATCATTTGTTGCGTTTATTTCATTATTTTGATTTGAATAAGAAATTCATTTGGACAAAATTGAATGTATATTTATCGTTTCGGTTTTAATTGTTGGTTTTAGGACTGAAACTGGATCTAGATGGTAATCCAATTTCTGACGACGATTTACTTCCCAGACGAAAAGCTGCAGTGAAAGCTGAAAAAACATTTGCAGCCTGGAGTGACGATGTTGATAATTTGAGTGATAACGACCACGATGAAGGCTCAGACTCGGACGGGTATTTTATAAATTGACAATACTAATTATTTTCACGAAAAATTATCACAATAAATAAAACTTCATTTATTTGACGACATTACTTACTGATGCTTATTTCTTATAGATCAATTTCAGAGGACGAATCTAATCCATCCGCTGAAGAAGCCGAATCCAATGCTGCTACAGAATTTAAAAAAGTACGAAGCAGAAAGGCTGGCACTCTAAGAAAATATGACGATAAACCATTCGAATGTGTCAAGTGTAATAAATTTTACACAACGAAATCGCATTTAGCCGAGCATATATTAACTCACGACAAGAACAACCGATTTAAATGTACAATTTGCGAAGACGTGTCATTTGCCTACGCTCGGGGACTGCGTCAACACATGTTCAAGCACAAACATAATTTACTTAAAAAACAAGCAGCTCAAAATGGCGATTTGGAACATCTGAGAGATATCGACCAAAAAGAAGGCAGAACATCAAACACAGACCGGTATGACAAAAACTAACATCTAATTAATTGTTTTTTGTAAATAATTATTACAACAAATAAAAACGCGAATGAATAATATTACTTTTGCTGATTTTTATTATAGGTCTGTTTCAGAAAATAAATCTAATCCATCTGCTGACGAAGCCGAAATAGCTGCCGAATTTAAAAAAGTACAAAGAAAGAAGACTAAGACTGAACGCCAAACACAACGTCAAATAAATGACGACAAACCTTTTGAATGCGGCAAGTGCAATAAATTTTATACAACCAAGTGGCATTTAGCAGATCACATGTTAACTCACAACAGCAGCAATCGATTTCAATGCAAAATTTGTGAGGACGTGTCATTTGCCTACTCTCGGGGACTGCGTCAACACATGTTCAAGCACAAACATAATTTACTTTTTCAAAAAGAGTTTAAGTGTGCAAAATGTGTAAGTAGTTTTAAAACTAGCAAAGAACTAATCGTACATAAACGAGAACAACACAATCACACGACTTACGAATGCTCCCTGTGCGGAATATCATACACATACTTAAAAAGTTTACAACAACACTCCCTGGACATTCACAAACTTCATTTGACATACGAAGGTGAACAAATTTCATTGACCAGTGATAAACCAGAAATAGACATCTTGAGCTTTTGTAATATTTGCAACAAGCAATACAAAAACAAAGAAACGCTCAAAAGTCACAAACGAAAAGTTCATGGACCTCGGGAGAAGCTTTATTGCGAACAGTGTGACAAAGAATTCAAAACTTCTTATGGCCTGAAAGAACACATGGAAAAACACAATCGGGATCCAAATGACGAAGAAGCAGCGAAGAAATTTACCTGCAAAATTTGTGAAAAGATTTTTGCTTCAAGAGGAGGATACAATGTTCACATCTTGAAACACAGCAACTCGAAAAGATTTGAGTGTACAATGAACTGTGGTAAATTTTTCCCAACAAAGGCGCAGATGCTGCACCATATTCTTTACCACAAGGGGGAAAGAGCTTTTTTGTGCGAAGAATGTGGCAAATCCTTCTTCACCAAAGCCAAACTAAAAGACCACAACAGAATTCATACAGGCTTGTTACATTTTTGTGAATATTGTGGCAAAGGATTCCAAACTACCACTCATCTTAAACAACATCATCGTTCTCATATTAAAAAGACAATTGACAATCCAGTACAAATCCAACCAGTAGTTCCCGTTCCGGAACACCTGGAATTTCAACACGGAGTCTTCAAAAACCTATTGCAGGAAAGTGATTCTCGGTGAACTAATGATTGTGATTTTCCATAGTTTATATTTATAAACCATTGTTACACTTACAATACAATTCCGTAAAATTATTATATTTTGCATTTATAAGTTATTATTCATAATAGTCGAAGTAAAGTAAAAATATGTAAACCTTTTTCAATGAACTATCTGCAAAAATTTAATTTCAAATTTAAAGCATTCCGTTTGTAATTTTTACTTTGGATATAAAATTGTGTCACATTTTCACAATATTATGACGACGTCTAATGAGGAAATTTTTCACATCATTTTTTTCAACCTTAAACAGGATTTGTTAATCAGTGGGTTGTTCATCGTAGTATTAATTGCATTAATATTCAAGGCTGATTAACAAGCAACTATACCTAAAAGTTAATAATATGAACAAACTACATGAGATACTTACATAATTTTAATAATAACAGTACGCAGTTATGAATATAATAACGTGTAGGCCCTGTCAATTCAATGACGTGCAATTATAAAAATTATTATTAACAACAGGCAGGTTCTGGTTGAATGAGTCCTGATTGTTAAAGTCATAATGCCTACAGTTAATCTATTAATAAATTCATTACACGATTACTAAAATTGTGTAAACAGTGAAATTAAGAAAATTCTTCCTATACGTATACACCAACACCACCAACCCTAAACTTGTTTATTGCCATTTTATTTTTGATCGTTATATTTCATGTACAACGAATAAATTAAAATTAAACTTTAAGAACGAGCTGTACGTAGTACATTGGCTGGCTCTAGAATTCTTCTTTTACTTTTTCCAGTTTTTCAATTGTGTTGTTAAATTAACCATGACTGAATCATTCTCAAATGCGGAAAATCATCTTTTTCACATTGGAAAATGGGCCATATTGCCAATAAAATTTGTAGGGTATTTGCCATTTACCACAATTTCTGCAGCGAATTCAAGCAAAAAATGTTCCAAGCCAAATAGGCATTTCATATTCCAGTGGAACAGTTTAGCAAATTTGTATAATTTAATTATCATCTTGTGCACCTTATTTATTCATTTTTACATCACTTCAGCCAAACTGCATCGTGTAACTACATGCACAACAAACTGTTTTCTTATTTTCGCATTTGACCTTAACTTTAGTGTGATGACAATTTCTTTCCGCATATTAACATTTCTATGTGCGAAGAAAACTTTAAACTTTTGGAACAAAACAGTCGTTTTCATGGAACAAGTCTCTTCTCAAATTAATTTTGTAAAAACGCCTGCATACCTAAATATTAAGAAGCAATGTTTACAAACTCTTTTCATTCTTTTGGCATTTTATCTTGCAAAAATCGGTTTCAAAATAATTTCAACAACTTTAGCAGGCAATTGGTCCTATATTCTGCTAGGGACGTTGTGGATAATTATCGGTTATTCTCACAACGGATATTATCTGTGGATGCTGTTCTTTATTAGACTGTACACAGCTGCATTCAATGCCACAACATCAGAAATTGACAAAATTGAACTTATAAGTGATAAAATTAAAAGTGACTGCACCATTTTCAAAAATTATACTGAAACAAAAAATTTAAACACAATCACAATGTGTGAAAAATGTTCAATGCCAGTAGAAGTTATAAACACAAAATTGTCAACCATTTCACCATTGTCATTTATTCGTGAAAAGGAAAATCAAATTGTCAAATTGTTTTCCATATATAGCGATATCGAAAAGGAAGTCAAGAATTTTAATGAGGAATTCGGAGCTACCTTAGCGTGTGATGTATTTTTTTCATGCACTTTGAGAATCTTACTGCATGGATATTCAATCGTCGTTGCTATTTCCACAATTACCACATACGATAATATTGCCAAAATTTATTTGCAATACCTGGCTATAGTATCTTCTTTCGTGGCCGTATCGATGCTCTCATTTATATTGTATTCAATAACGACAGATTCTGATAAATTAACCCAAGCAGCAAAAACAACAACCGAGAAATTGTTTTACGTCTACCTACGTGAAGAAATTAGCATGGATGACAAAAATAAGGTGACAGAAAAAACAATGAAACTATAAATTGCCTTGAATTTACCAAAATAATATTATCTGTTTTATGAGATCGTTCCTTATCGAACAAATTAATATATGGACATGAGAAATTACTAAATAAGTAGTTAGCCAAGGGCGTAGCCGGGAAATCTTCGTTTCGCTAAATAAATTGGGCCCTGAGCCCCCCCAGGAGATTTGAGCCCCCATTACACAAACCTAGATACGCCCTTGGACACAAACACAAATTTTAGACTAATTAAATCAAATCTGTTTTGAATTATGGGTTACTGTTGCACAAATTTGACAGATAGAACATACATAGATACAGACAGACGAACCATTTTTATAAAGATTCCACTTTTGAATAAAAATGTAATGTAACATTCGTAATTTCAACGAGTAATGCTGTATGAGATTATTATTATTTGTATGAATTATTGTTTTATTAATTCCATAAACTAACGGGCTAACGTGATGTGTATTTCGTCTTTACAGGCGCAAATATTATACGCAAAACTTTTGACTGATCCTCCCGTCATATCTGCTTCGGGATATTTCAATGTGTCCAGAAAACTCATACCAAATGTAAGTCGTACAATAGTTTTAGAAATTGTATTTAACTTAATTACATAGCTCAGGATAAAATTAGCCACCCTACGCTCACCCATGCTAATAACAATTAATAAAATCACGTAGAATTCCTTTGATTGGAAGAAACTGATTTTTTTGTTTGTAATATTTATTCTGCAAGTATTTTTAAAAGTTATCCCATTCATTTTTCAAATTAGATACAGACTTATCACAACTTATCAGTTTGTACATTTTATTGACTTATAATATTATAATGAATATAGTTTTCCTGAAATAACAATTTTGTACCTTGTTCCTTTACAACAAGATTATAGGTTGTGTTGCAACATATCTTTTTGTGTTGGTCCAGTTCCAAGGCTTCAACTCTACAAGCTGAAACTGAAATCTATGCTAGGCTTTCGTGGATCAAGTTGCTTTTTCAATGATTACAGATATAATCAATAATCATTATATTGTAATGATACAATACTGGACTTGTGGATCTCTAGAGCAGGAAAAGCCCGTGTGTTTTTCACGAAAAACCATAATAGGGTTTTTGGATTTTTGGGGTTTTTGATTTTTTGTGATTAAGTTTGTGATGAAGAACTTTTAGCTGTAATAATAATAAATGGACTGTTAAACCCTGTTTACGTATTTCTAATTTTTGTTATTGTATTAGCAAATCTTAAAAGTGTTCAAAGTGTTTATTGATTTAGCTAAGGTGTTTTACTTATAAAAATGTCAATTTTTAATCTACCAGAAAAGTGCAAACTGCAAATGAAGTAAACCAAAATTTAGTCCAAACAAAATACATTTATTTATAAGTAGTATGGTCGCTACCCGAATCCAAACTACAAATGTGCGGATTCACTTAAATATTGTAATTGTTTTGATTTGAATGTTTTGGTTACATTAGATTTAAGCTATGTATGAAACATGTATTTATATTTAGGTAAAAAGCAAATTAAATTTGTTATTGTATAATTAGAAGATCGAACTTGCAAAATGTAAACGAATTCTATTATTTATTCTTACACTGAAAGTTACACAAATTCACGAATAAAACTATAAAACCACTATAGTACAAAAACATAGAAATTGCATTTCAATCAATAACAGACTTACTACTTACTAATAGTATTTAACAATTTGAATTCGTTCGTCTCGTTTTAATCTGAATAAACTGTTGCTACTACGCATAACTATATAGGAGTTTAGTTCAACTATTTCATTGACGACCTACAAAATTTAAAGAATCTTAAAGTAGTTTTGAAAATGGCAAAGTTATATTTCAGCACCGAAACTAATCTTATGGAAATTGGAAAATGGGCAATATGGCCAATAAGAATTGTTGGTTATTTCCCAATCACAGTTTGCAATTCAAACCACAACAAAACTTTCAAATTTCACTGGCTCAGTTTTGCAAACTTTTATAATTTATTTTTGGCCGGGTTTGCATTGGGGTGTGCTATGTACAACATTTCATTTTTTTCACTCCCAGGTGATGTAATGAAGGGGTTTTTACTCCGAATTGCTTTCATTCTCAATATGTCTATGTTGACCTTCTTTTATCGAATCCATGCAATTCTTTTTGCCAAGATAACTCTAAATTTTTGGAAACAAAATGTAGTTTTCCTTGAAAGAATCATAGCAAATGGAATAAATTTTCAACAATCTTTTCTGTACAGAAATATTGAAAAACATTGCTTTAAAACTTTCGCTACATTATTAGTTCTAATTACTTTAAGATTAATTCTTTATATTTGTGCCTATTTTCTCCAAGTTTCTCCCGTCGGTTGGAATACGGCTTACTTACAAATTTCTCGCGTGATTGTCATTTATTTGCACAATGCGCATTACCTTTGGAAACTTTTCTTTATTCGACTTTATACAGCTGCGTTTAATTTCATTGCCACTGAATTAGATAACACAATGAGTTTTGTTTCAAATAATGGAACATTCGTAACCCGTTCAGGTTTTGCAATTTATAACAATCCTGTTCATTATAATAATCCTGAAATCCAATATAAAAAATGCCCATCAATTTTTAAACCTTTGCCAAATACAGAAAATCAAATTCTCAAGCTACTAAAAACCTTCGACTGTGTAGAAATGCAGGTTGTAAATTTTAA
>JABASD010006274.1:0-10529 GCA_019776165.1 Pogonognathellus flavescens
TAATTTATTTTGCTAACCTATAAAGACTTTTTTTGCAAACAAAACCGGAAAATGCTACCGCACCGCAAGGTAAACGACCGTCCGATATGACAGCCTCAAACAAAACAGTTAAAAATGAAAAAAATACACTTCATCCCAAATACAACTTAGGAGGTCCCGGTAATCAATTCTCGCGATTTTCAACCTAACTCGGTTAGCGCAATTATGAAATGGGTGGGCGACTTTTTTGTTCACCCAAATAGTGTTTCTTTGATTCTATTGGCTGTTTGCATGATGGTAGTGAAAGCAAGCTTTAGCTTTGCCTGCTCTCGCGCAAAGAAAGCGTTTCACGCGCAGAGAAAGTTTCTCACGTAGCCCCTGTGACTTTATGTTCTGCAGTTCCGCTCCCGCAAATCAGTCTTTTCTTTACTTTTCTAATGTCTTCCGCTGTGTCGCGTCAACGAAAGATCTCCTAATTTTCACCGCTTTCACAAGCATGAACCAATTAATTATGAATCGTTTAGACCCACTACCGTTTTCAACTTTCACCCGAATTCAACTTTCACTTCTCCCAAATTGATTCGTTTTATACATCCTAAAATAATAATATGATGAGAAGGGCACTTAGGGACAAAAGGGGACTTAGGGGACGTACACCCTTCGTTTGATCCTCGAAATAGATTTCCCAGCGAAGCGTAAAATTAAAGAGAAAGTCTCGGGGTATTTTGTTCAGTTTTCTCTGCGCAAATGGAAAACAGAGAAAGCACTGAAAGCAGGGAAAGTACACACAAAGTCGGGGATCAAAATGAGCACTATTGCAAGACCTTGTCGGCGCACTTGTCGCTTGGTGGTATTGTCATTGTTATCAGGGCATGATAGAACGGAACGGGGAATCTTGCAACTTGGCTCGACATGGGGCTAGTCACGGGATTCTATGTATTTATTCTATATTTTTATTATTTCTACTTATCTTTAGTGTATTGTCTAGGTATTGTACTTGAGTAGCCAATGTACATATAAGTACTTAACTGATTGACTGTCAGAATGAATGTGACTGGGCATATATCTTATTATCTAAATAATTCACAATAAATAATTATATAGTCTGAATAGTTTCTCGTGTACAACCCATCCATCTGTATGTGTACGTACAACAAGTGACATACAGGTATGTTTTAACTGTCTGTGTATGTCAGTTTGTGGGGAGTATTCGGAGTAGACCAGTAGAATATACCTAACTGTTATTGCGGGATGGATTTATAATCATTTATATATCGAAATCCAATTTTTATACTTTCATGCATTAGTCAGTGGAGTTATTACTATTTATTACATACAATAAAGCAGCAATCACATGGGTTGCTGCAAACACATTACAATTACATGCTGTAAACTGTAATAGTATAAAGGATAATATTGGTAGAAGTAATGCTTCAGTTTATATTACGGATTCAGGATAAATACCTGAACTAAACAAATATGTTAGGCAGATATATTTGAAAAATTATAAAATAATTGTCTCATCTAGTCATCTTACTAATGTATAGATTATTTTGATGTTGTATGTGACTTGCATACAGCTTTACAATTTGTCTATTTGCATATTTGCAGCTTAATTTTGTTCCACTTTCGGAAAATGCTGCGATTATGCAAACAATTACTTTAATAGCATTTTTCATGTATGTATTATACGTATACACCGAGAATGGTGTAGTTTTGTAAGGAAAGCTTTCTTCCAAAATTGCTTTTATAAATATATAGAAGCCCGGATGCTTTAAGCGTGCTTTTGCTTTTATCGTCCAGAGAAATCTTTGCATGTGTCCCTTGTATAAAATTGTAAAATGCGTGTAAAAAGCAGGAGGACTGAATAGAAACGGAGACGTCAATATGTTGAAGATCGATACATGCGCTCACACACCGAAAACTGTAACAAGAATGGCTAATTCGCTTTCCTACATCTCTACTTGTGTCCTTTAACTAGTCTTTTAACTAATACTGCAGAACAACCCAAATGATTGCTTGCTACACCTTGAAGATGAACAGTGTGTGAGATTTGAGTGTGGGCTGCGGGCACTGTGACTCTGACCATGATCATTCATTTAACCCATCCATGAATATGATAATTATAGTACATAAACAAGTATAAAATTATCAATCGCACACACACACATACTGTTAGCTTACACCTTACCTTTACCATTCAAAAGGCATTTACATACTAAACACACCACACTAAAAAACAGATCAGGAGTAGAACCTAACTTTGATTGAACGAAATAATACAAATAACAGTGTGAAGTGAAGTGTGAACACTGAATAGTGAAGAGGCATGTTTACGCAACTTTAAAATCATCGCATTGCAATCAGCGTACTTTTTTAAGAGTATAAAAAATAGATAAAAGCATATTTCACACAGTAAAAAAGATTCTGAAAATAATTGTAAGTGTGGTCTACAGTAATCCAAATTCAATTTTACATTAATATTGAGCTTTCTTTGTCATCAAAACTTGAATTTTTGACTTTGATACTACTGGGGATTGAATAGACTGACTACCACAATCAACAATGACAATAAACTCCACACAATCTGTACTACATTGACAATACGTCACAAAATTGGACAGTTACTCGACTTCAGACAAATTCAATTTTCAGACCATATCAAAAACATTTCAATCAAAATAAGTTTCCAATCTTTTACTAAATGCAAACAGCTGATGTTGAAAAGGATTATTATTATAAACACGATATAAAATAATAATTGAAAATTTACCTTTTCTTTATCGAATAGTTTTACGACACCGCGGATAATAGCTGCCCAGTTGAGTTGACAGGTTGACAAAGTCAGGGTGATTGTTTACTTAAATCTGTAATATTATTGTGTACCCTTTTTAGCACAGAAGGCGACCAGCGAAGCACTTATTCAAAAGTCCGGGAATAATAGCAGAACGAGGATCTAGAGAAGAGACCGAATTCAACGGACACCGGAAGGGAACAAGATTGCAAGTTACAGATACGACGAGGTGAACCTATCAACTTTAGCAAGTCGTCTGACAGTGACAGTATAGCACAATCAAATTACTGCCTACACTAACCGGAGAAAAGAGCACACAAATTGTTGATATTAATAATTTAAAATGGTAAGGGCATACATAATTATTTACTTTAACCGATACTATAAAGCTATTAAACTTTACGAGTAATTTTTCCAGTAATAATAGCATGAAGTATTTACGTAGTTCATAAGTTCTATGTAAATTGTAATATAATTATAATTACCAACTTATTTTTCTCTATGTCATGTTCTATTTTTGTAGATGGTTCATTTATTCATTCGAATAATTTTTGCTTCCGATCCGACGTTACACACAATTGTACAAACATGTAGTTTTGTTCGTACAAACATCTCATGGCTATAAGTTAAATTCTAATCTAAAACTACAAACTATTAATATTCTATGCTCATTCTTACGTGGGTGAACGAAATGGAAAGTTACTTTAATTTTAGTATGTTTGCATTTGGAGTAGAAATGACGTTGACCCAGATTGGTAGCGTATATTTATATAGCGTTAGAGCCACCACGAATGGATTGAAATATACAGGATATTTCATTCATTAAGAAAGTAATTAGAAAGTTAAACTTTTGTATACTTATTAGGGTAATTAAGAACAAAACTGTTTATTATTAGGTTCTTAAGAAATGTCTTGCTAGTTTTGTTGTGGTGTCTAATTGTTTATTCGTAGGTTGACATGAAATCTTATTATCTTATCTTATACTATACAAATTATACATTCACTCACACCGTTTTCGATTTGGGCTTTAGTTATTTTATTGAATTGGGATTTTTCAGCTATATACTATATACTCTTTTTTGGTGTTAACAAAAATGTTTAAGATTTAATACAATAGTTTTTACTGTTAAGACAAATTCATGCATATAATATACGAAATACGGAAGTAGTAACTAATATGCCACAGCCCAAACCCTTGTTTATAAGCGTAAAATATAGTGTAACCTGTTTATGACTTGTGCCAGGATTTTTAGAATAGATTCCTTAGAACGAAGATTTTTAGTACCTAATAAGATTCGTATCTTTTATTGAGTCGTGTACAAACAATCACTAAGCTGTGACATCTGAGATGCGTCATTTTCCGAAGAAATATTATGTGGTCTATTTTTAAAATATCAACTTATAATTAGTCATTTAGTTTAGTCATAAAAATAGTTTAGTTGTTAGTGTTAGTATAGTGAATAGTGTAGCTGGGCGATGGGCAGAAGCAGCACTGCTTTATGAAGATATAAAAGTCACAGCATCTCATTATCAGCATGGCAAATATAAGTAACATAACTATGTACATATTAGATTATTATGACCATCTTTCGAATGGTGTACCTTAGTAGAAACTAGAAAGATAGATTTTTATATATTGTGAACTTTAAAGGCTGTACTTGCTGGAGAAATTAGGCTTGTCATTTGCCAATGTCAGGGTAAACAGTAAATGCTGTATATGAATAGAGCTAAATTGGTTTTAAAGTTTAAGTGCTTTAATAGGTAATTGAATTTGAAAATAATTTTTACATGCAGTAATCCAAAGTAAAATAGTAAAGCATTATTTCAACACTTGTAGTTACTTCAATGTATGCTAATACTTCAGTAGACGCTATTTGTAGTATTGCATACAATTCGAAGTTTCTTTTGGACTGTTTGTGATTTCGTTTGGAATTTTGATTTTGCTTTGGATAGCTCGATTTGACTGATCTCGTTATCAAACAACCGTATAAAGTCTACTAAATATGGCACATAGCCAAAAAACAATTTTTTATGTATGAATATATATAAAGCACTTTTTTATTTTCAGGGAAATGAAATATCTTTGCAGTCTGAAATGTGCTCCCACTGTAAGTCGATGCAATGTACAAGACGTTTTTGCATTAACAACAACTAACCCCTCCAACTTTAATCTTTCTCTTTTTTATTCCTACTTACATAATATATTAATCTTGTGCATGTATGTCTTTACTAATTCTTTACTTAACTGAATGTAAAATCTAAATACATACTGAAGTACGATTACGTGTTATGTGAGAATAGTTGATCCAGAAGAGATCAAAAGACTTGGGAAGCGTTTCAAAAAATTGGATTTGGACAATTCCGGATCTTTATCGGTGGATGAATTTATGAGTCTACCTGAGTTGCAGCAAAATCCTTTGGTACAAAGGGTTATTGATATTTTTGATGCTGACGGCAACGGAGAAGTTGATTTCAAAGGTATTTCGCATGAAAATTTGATTATTTATAAATTCTAAACTACTTCTTTATACAGATAATATGAAAAAAGCTTAATTAATTTTAAATGAATGTGAAAAGGTCACCTTATAATTTGAATTGCAATTATTTTTCAAACCTTTAAGAGTTCATTCAAGGCGTTTCTCAGTTCAGTGTGAAAGGTGACAAGGAGTCTAAGCTAAGATTCGCTTTCCGTATTTATGATATGGATAATGATGGTTACATTTCGAATGGAGAACTATTTCAAGTAAGGTTACATGATACACACAATGGAAATTATTTACACTGACGCTATGAGCACAATTTACTAAAACTGGACTTCCTGACACTTTGTAGGTGCTAAAAATGATGGTTGGGAACAACTTAAAAGACACTCAGTTGCAACAAATAGTTGACAAAACAATTTTGTTCGCCGATAAAGACGAAGATGGAAAAATTTCGTTTCCTGAATTTTGCAATGTAGTTGGAAATACGGATATTCACAAGAAGATGGTTGTTGACGTTTAGATCGGCTAACTTAATTATTTATTATGAATTCAATATGAAATTCGGTTCCGACAACACCAGCAGATCAAGCGCAAAATAATCTTGTCATGAAAATGATCAATCATCAATAAATGTATAAATAATAATCCGTTATAACTACTCCAATAATTGTAAATGTACTCTAAAGTCGCCTTGTGTATTAATGTATTATTCTACAAGCCAATATTCAATCCATGTAAATCTTCGTCTGCTCCGCATGCTTTATATCAAGATATTATAATACCTTTTTCACTAATAATTCAAGCTTTAAAATACAATGTTACAAATGTAGCAGTAGTAATCGCGTATAGTATGTGAGAAATTGTCACAATTTCTGATTATGTATCGAAATACGTTTCTTTGAAAAACTGTGTCAAGTCAAACTAATTAGAAGTTATAATTAAAATCATTGTATGATTGTACATTTTTATTGTCCTTTTCCTGGTAGTGCCCAAATAATTATTTTACTTCCAGTAACTACAACATTATTTACAACCTGAAAATACCGTCTTTAATTACATACACATCAGATGTACGTACGTATTTGTAATACAAACGCAATTTCGCATGTACTTACTTAAAATATATTGTTGCGAATCTTATCTTGTCACACTGGTGCTTGTATTGTAGTGTATTTATAATAATATTATCTTCATTGTTGAAAATGTATATTCAAATTGATGATATGATAATTATTGTAATAATATTATATCTAACAAGAAAGTTATTAATTACAACGTGCTAATTGTTGAATTGTAATATAATAATAAAAAGTAATGTAATGTAATTGTCGGTAAAGAGAAATTAATAATTATAAAAGTACATTGCATGTGGTTCAAAAACTATTCCAACATGATCTTATATATTATAAATCATGACCTTTAAATAGCTTCACTTATACTGCCACGCAATAATACTTAATTAATTGTCGTGTTAAACGCATGAAAGAATACAAATTGAAACCGAAAGGTTGAAGTAACAATTAATGAGTGTATTGTATGCACTTAAATCCACCTATATTGTATGCATGTGTCAAAAATGACATTTTTCTGATTATCCAATCTGATACTTTCTAAATACAATGTAATAATATTAAAGTACGGTATGTCAAAATCTGATGCTCTATGAAAATAAAATCCTCACGGGCAATAACATCACGACTATTATTTACCTTCTGTTTTTATTGAAAGATTCTGTTCTGAATACATTTAAGATTGAGCTGCTTTAGCAGCAATTCTTTTGTTTCTCTCGTCAGCGATGGACAGCTTAACACCCTTACCCTTAGGAAGAGAAACGAAGGGCTTGTTTCCTTTGCCAATGATAAAGACGTAGTTTAATCTATAAAATCATACAAATGAACATAATTATATTTTATTCAATTTTTATTTACTGTTGTGTTATTTTATAATAATTCGTGTATAAAATTGTCCTCGCTCATGGTAATGCACTAAATGCATACAGTTGGCAAACATGCGACCGTTGAGAGACCTTTAATTTTGCCCACACTTTGAACCCGATAGCATATACATATGCATATCGGGTCTTCGATAGGGGCACAAAACTTTATGAAAATGGAACAGAAATTATAAAACCTAAAAATTGGACTGTTTACCTGGTTGCAAAAACGTGGCCCACTGAATCCTTAACGTGAACAATATCAAAAGAACCTGGATGTCGCTCTCGGCTTACGACGGTACCGACACGCCCCAAGTTACGACCTCCAGTAATCATGCACAAATTGCCTAAAAAACAAATATTTATAGTCACAATTAGTTATAAGTTGAAAGCAAAAATTTTGGGTAATGAAAATAGATTAAGTATCTCAGTTTTATTCTTTAATCAAAGTAATCATTGGATTATGCCTGAATTTTTAAAATCATCATAGAAAAGTTATAAATGTGCGAATAAATTTTTTATTGTTTTTGTTTTATTTACCGGAATCAAATTTGATGGACTCAATTATTTTTCCGCTGGAAATATCCACTTGGATTGTGTCATGAACCTTGACATTAGGATCGGGATAACGAATAGTTCTGCCATCGTTTGTTACCAAATGTGGAACTCCCTTCACTCCTACTTGTACGCGCTTTACCTTGCAAAGCTTGTACTATAAAAAATTCAATACAAATTGATTAATACGCGAATTAATGCTTTTGAATAGAGCTTATTAAGTTCTCAATGTTCAGCAACAACGTTATAATCACAAACATTCATCGGATTATGCCTGAAGTTTTAAAATCATCATAACAAGTAATCGTTTTACTGGTTTAGAATTTCACATATGAAGATATTTACCTTAGCTTCTTCTGCAGTGATTCTGTGAATGGTAAAACGTCCTTTCACGTCATAAATCAGGCGGAAGTTTTCTCCGGTTTTCTCAATTTGCACAACATCTATAAACACACAAAGATTAATGCAACTTTGGCTCATACAACTTAGTACAGGCATATGGATTGATATGTATTATTGATTATTATTCGATTATTGATTTTATCTCTCAAGATTTAGAATTTTAGAATACTTACCCATAAATCCGGTTGGATAGGTAGGATCAGTACGAACTTTGCCATCTACTTTAATAAGACGTTGCATAACTATTTTAGTAACTTCCGATTTCGTTAACGCATACTTCAATCGATTTCGGAGAAAAATAACCAATGGTAAGGATTCTCGAAGGCGGTGAGGACCAGTGCTGGGTCTGGGAGCGTACACGCCTCCCAATTTGTCCAGCATCCATGCCTTAGGGGCATTAAGACGCTTCAAGTGCTTCTTAGGACCGCGAGCCTAGCAAGTAAAAAATAAAGCACCAATGATTAGATTATATTCAAAAAGTTTGTAACATACCTACATACTGTACATACCTACTATGACACATGTGTTAATATATAATATTAGCTATTTGTAATATTGCTAAAAATACAGACAACAGATTGAACAGATAGATTCATTTCTTCTGCTCTTATAATATTCTTTTATTTTTAGGGCTTAACAAGAGATATAGACTGACCTTTTTTATTTAATAATAATTCGTGTATAAAATTGTCCTCGCTCATGGTAATGCACTAAATGCATACAGTTGGCAAACATGCGACCGTTGAGAGACCTTTAATTTTGCCCACACTTTGAACCCGAAAGCATATACATATGCATATCGGGTCTTCGATAGGGGCACAAAACTTTATGAAAATGGTTTAAACAGTTTAAACAATATTCATATTCCGAATAAAAGCTCTGGTGTCTAGCATATGTATGTATTTACAATTTAAGGTCCATTTTTTGTCTCTAAGATGTATGATGAGTGTTTGCGAGAACTTCTCTCAAACTCTCAACATTCTATCTGGTCTGGCTGAATCTGATTGTGTACATAAAAATTGTATTTTACTATTTTGTACAAATTGTGATAGCCTTTGCACACTACTAAACTGTTAAGAATTTTCAATTTAGAATGAATGTCAAATGTGGCCAAGCCAAGCACACCACAAACAAAACAGCATTTAATGTTTGATGCTAATAATGTGCTAAATACTTGAAATTTTAATACTGTATTACTATATAAATTGGGGTTTGCAAATTAATTTAGAAGCTACTATAATTTAAACATTGCTAATGTTAAGTTATTTTTTACTTTTGAGGGCAATCAAAGTAGGTATGAATATGATACATTGAACACGGAACACAACATTCATTCAACCCTTCCAAATGATTTATATAAAAACGTTAATAAAGTTTGGGAATTCACAACTTAACAGTTCTAATTATCCATACACTGGAGACACAAATTTGTTTATAATTATAATATATTTTATTTTATAAATATTTAAATAATTAAAGCTACAAAATCAAAAAAGCTTACCATGCCGGAAAATTACTATTGATAGATGACGACGTGCTCAGTAATGGAAGTCTCCCACCAAACTCACCACACTACATAGAGAGAACTTGGAAACTTTGACTCGATGACTGCCATACGCCAAACGCCATACACGGTAAACATACACACTTGTCCAAATGGAATATTCAAGTACAGATGTCTCTCCACGTCCAATATGAAGAAAGTACTTCAATTACTTTTGTCAGAGAAGATCCGCATCTACAAGTTTTAATCCAAAGACACCCGCTCCTCCGAAAATTGTAAATGTAAAATCAATTCCAATAACTATGCTATAAACATAGTTATAAATTATTTATAAACATAAATAATTAGTTCTTGTCATAATATTAACCTGACCTGCCTATTTCGAAATAATTCGAGTGGTCCATTAAATTAAACATTGCGATGCTTCGAGGTGGGTGAATCTTCGGCTGCATCTAGCAATTTCAGTAATAAATACCTGTTGAAAAATTAAAATTTATGGTGTATTTTGTCGGATGCTTTAGAGTAGCTCCTCGATAGAGATTTTAAAGATTGGTCCTTAATATTAAATATTGAACATTATTAGTAACAAAGTTTGTTCTATGCCCCGAGTTCTATATGCTTTTAAATCCCCTGACTAAATAAATTTAAAATATTAAAGCTATCTATGAATTTGTATATATCTTGCACTTTGTCATTGTCCTAATCTACACGCTAAAGAAAATTATTTTTGTACTTTTCCGAATCAATCATCTACACTTTATATGAATTAATCAAATAACGTATTTAGTATGGTAATTAGTAATTAGTAAAATTTAGTAAAATAATACTATGATGCATGGCAATTATGTTATAGCACATTAATAATGTTTCATAAATCGG
>JABASD010006275.1:0-10529 GCA_019776165.1 Pogonognathellus flavescens
AATTTTGATTTCACATTAATGGTTCAATGGTACCTTTGTATTATATTCTGCAATGGGGCGGCAACGCAGCAAGTTGCACCGGGGCGGCAGGTTAGCAAGTTACGCCGCTGTTGGTGGGGCACGGCCTGGTGAAGCTGGTTTGAAGGGGGAACAGCAAAACTGCCAAAAAAGAGACCACTTGCTACCTCCGACCTCTTTTTCCGGATTTTTATTGTGGGTGTGCTGTCAATGACCCCTGTCTGGGTACGTCATTTAAGTAGGTAAAGTAATCTTGTCATGTCATAATACTGTACTACTTTCACTTGAAGCTTGTGTTAGATTTCTGTATCACACTTAACACTTACATTACCTACACGGATTTTGTATCCATTTACGTAATATTGATACTACGGGACACATTGATTTCTCTCTCCGTAGAAATTATGAAACATTCCTTCATTTACTGCTTAGCTATATATTTTGTTTTTCCTAAACTGACAGGTACAAAAATAAAATGAAACGAACAAATAAAAATATGAAGAAACGTTAATTCAATTTTATTTTTGTTGTAGACGCGACAAGCAATCCCAATGAACAATTTAATTGTTTGCCGCACGACGAATTGAGCGATCAACAAAAAACTCTTGGTAAGCAAATTTTACTTTACTTTCTTATTTAACATTGTAATATTTGTTTCAGAACTGTTGGGTTTGAAAGAAATATTTTACAATTTACAGGATCAAAGTCGTAATATTCCTACAGCCATAATTTGTTTCTTTGATATATTTACAATATTTAACTAATTTGATATTTACCTTATATGACCTTGAATTTTTGTCTTCATTATTGTCTGAAAAATATGGCTATGTCAACTTTTGTATCTAGTAGGCTTTTAATTGTACATAATTGTGAATAAGATATTTGCATTTTAATTTTACAAGTTTTTTTGTGGAAAGTTACAAAACCACATTTTAAACAAGGGTTATATTTGAAAGCAGAGTGTTAAATTGTAGACGTATTTTATTTTGTATATGAAATTAAATGTTGGATAAATAATTTTATTCAGGGATTGGCAATTCTGGGGATACTACAAATCATGATTCACTTTTCAAGTCATCTTATAATGGACACCCATTGGACCAGTTGAGTGTGAATGAAATTGGAAAGGCAAAGCAAATAATAAACTATTGCTATCCATCTCCTAATGATTGGATGTTCAACACAATAACACTAAAAGAACCGTCTAAAAAACTTCTTGCACCTTACTTTTACAAAAATGAAGATCCTCCTCCAGGAAGCATCCCTAGGGAGGCTCTTTGTATTATTCGTCAACCAGGAGTACCGAATTTTATAGAAGTTGTCTTAAATTTGGAAGATGACAAAAATGCAATTGTAAGTAAGAAAACTTTAGGAAATGACAGTCATCCTATTTATACGTGGGAAGAAATCAAACTTGGCAAGAATATAGTCAAACACGATTCGAAATTCCTTTCTCGAATCGCAGAATTAGGATACAGTGACCCTAACACTATATACCTCACACCCTGGTAAGTACTTTCTTTATTTACACTCAGGATAGCACCATGCCAAATAAAATGATTAATAATTTATGAAAAAAAATGTGTCCTTTTAAAAAATTGATGGAGGTAATTTTATTTTGGAACAATGCAATTATTTCAATGTTCATACAGTTTATATTTGATTATTATATTGATTTATATCATAAAATTGTGCAGGTGTTACAATCCATTAGATGATTTAAAATCTGTGAACCAATATTAAAAATGGCAGGATTTTGTTACAAATTTTAGGAGTATGGGGTATGTTGGAGATGATCCCCAATTTATTGGAAAACGTATGTACCAAACGTTTGTTTATGGAATGAAGATTCACGGAGAAAATTTATACGCCCATCCATTCCCCTTCCTGGTCATCGTTGACCTGTTCGAAGAAAAGGTTGTAGAATTTGTCGATATGCCTTGTAGAGGTGATTTTAGTACTAATAACATCGGAGTCACAGTACCTGACGCTTCCGCCAATTTCGACAGACAGTTTCTTGGAAAAGACTTCTACAGAGATGACCTTAAGCCTATCAATATCAGCTTCCCCCAGGGTTCTAGTTATACAGCAGTCGGAAATCATATCAAATGGCAAAAATTTTCCTTCCGAATTGGGTTAATAACTCACCATAAATATATAATAAATATACACATGGAATTTTTTCGGATGATACAAATAATATTTAGACTCTTAAAGTAAAAAGTTGATTACTAACTAACTAATATGTTGTATTGTATTTTTTATTCAGATTTAATTATAGAGAAGGTCTAGTACTTCATTTAGTTTCATACAACGATTCAGGAAAAGTCCGACCTTTAATTTACCGAGCTGCAATATCCGAAATGTGGATTCCGTACGGCGATCCAAGAGTGCGTCCTGGACCAAGAAAAGCTGTAAGTTTCTTTCAATATTAATAATTTCCTAATTGTTTAAATATTTTTTATACCATCGCTGTCAAACAAATTAAAGTTACTCATTTGATTTTTCAATGTCAATATAAGAAGAAAATATTCAGTACAATAGTCACTATAAAAAGAAAATATTTAAGAAAAAAGAGTTTACACAATAATCAAAATTTAACACAGAATTTTAACTTAATAATCGTTTCAGTTTTTTAGTTTTTTTTATGCTTGAACTAAAACCTTGACAATTAATTTTAGAATATGTAGTTAAAAAAATTTTAATTATATTTACTCCATCGAATAATGCTATTTCGAAATTAAAATTGCAATTTATATTGTCACTGTTCTATTTATATTTATTGAAATTTGATACTAATATGGTGTTCCAAATTGTCGCAATATCATCTAAAAATGTCTGATAATGTACTGTAATATTTTATGATTTTTATTTTCAGGTTTTTGACGAAGGTACTGATTCTTCCGAATACTTTTTTCATTTAGTGTACGATTTACCGTGTAGTTTTAAACCTTTTTAGGGGAGTATGGTCTGGGTTACTCTGTAAGTGAACTTAACGCTGGCGAAGATTGCCTCGGAGGAGGTCTACATGACATTACATTCTTCGACGCTATTATGAACGACGAGAAAGGAAATCCAACAATTTCCAAACGGGCAGTTTGTGTTCGCGAAGAAGACGCCGGAGTAATGTTTAGACATACAGATCAAATTACTGAACGAATCTCAATGGCTCGATCTCGACGTCTCGCAGTTACATTTTTAGTCCGAGCTGCTAACTATGAATATTATTTCCACTGGCATTTTTACCAGGACGCATCAATTAGACTGGAAGTTCAATTCACCGGAATTTTGAGCACCAATCTTTTAGCTCTTGGTTCTGCGCCTTCTCCATACGTTTCTCAACTAACAGAACAGGTTGTCGGTCAAATTCATCAGCATTTTCTTTGCGCCCGAATTGACGTTGACATTGACGGTCCTGCTAATTCTGTAAGTACTGTAGATATGGTATCTTCGGAACATGCCCCAGGTACTGAAGAAAATTATTATGGGAATGCAATTATTGCAAAGCAAACCCGGCTTAATACGACTAAACAAGGTGCTACAAACACAAGTCCCAATACAGCAAGGAATTGGAAAATTACAAGCGATGACAATTTACATTCTGTGACAAATAAACCTATGGGATACAGCTTAAAACCCGTCAATTCCCCTCCTCCCATTTGGGTCGAAGATAGTCCGGCCGTTGACCGACCAAGATTCGTAACACGGGCAATGTGGGTCACTCCGTATAAAGATGGTCAATTGTACGCTGCTGGAGATTATCTGACTAAGGACGGTGTAGCTCAGTGGGTGGAAAAAGACCCAAATGTCAATATTGTGAATGAGGACGTTGTCTTGTGGCATACTTTTGGCACTTCACATAACCCCAGAATTGAAGATTGGCCTGTTATGCCCGTTGAGTAAGTTTCGGGTGTTACAGTTGAAATTTTTTACTTTGAATTACCTGAATATTATTAAAGGGGAAAAAATTCTTTGATCGGAACTCTTACATTTTTTTCATGTTGGTGAATTATAGGTCTACTGGATTTTGGTTGAAACCTTATTACTTCTTCAAACAAAACCCAGCACTAGATGTTCCAAATTTACATAGAACGGATGTTTAAAGTTAAATTATTATGTGGGAAGTAATTCCCAAAATATTGATTAAGCAAATTCAATATTCAACTCAGTACAGCCTAAAAAAATATTTTTTATATTCCGCAGTTAAAAATTAATAAATTTGTCCAAATCTCTTCCTCAATCAGTCAAATAATAAAAGGGAATTATTTGTTACAAAACGAACTGCCTTCGAAGCTTTTTTGTGTTGATGTATAAATATGCAATAATTTCTTTTTATTTAAATAGTATTTTTATTGATTTCATCGAATTATGCTAACAATCTCAAAATAACAAAAATTAATCATTTTTAGACCCACTTTTACAACTATGTCCTAGAATTAAATTAATACACACAGTTAAACACTAAATCAGTTTTGAAATTTTAACAGATTCAACAACTGTCTTAATTAATCGACCGACGCGTTTGATAAAGTTAAAACCACTTGCCAATCAGAAATTGACCTAACCTTTTATACTAAAGAAGGTGGCTAAACTTTTACTAAACTTGGTTTTACCATTTTACTCTACAACCAGCAAATAATAGTGGCTAAAATCTGTCAACATGACATTTGGGTTTCCTACAATTCCTTTAAAACAGATTCCCGCAAGCTAGAGGGTACCGAGGTGGTAGCACTGGAAGCCACGGGCCGCCCCTTTACAAATCCCCATCGAAATATTTACCTACATTTTAATTTCTGCGGAATTAAATCTGTCACTTTCTGGCAGTCAAAAATCGTACTCACCGAATATTCTCTTTGTGATGGAAAGCTGACTGTCTGGACGTGCACGTGATTCATGCAAACACCTTTTTCACTAAACTGTAATGATAACTAATACGCCGCATTTATTTTAAGTGTCTAATTGATTTATTCACTACATTGATTCAATGAAGTAAATATTTATTCGTATTCATTTTATTCACTGATTTATCACTACAAATATTATTTAAAATTATTATCATCAAATACCAAATAGAAGATGCATTACCGACAATTCCGTTCTGGGAATTTCCGAGAAATTTGTCCCATTAACGGCAGACTATTTCACGGAAAATTCCCCGACAATTAAATCTATTTAGTCATCCTGATGTAAATATTTTTCCTTTTAAATCTAGTAGTCTTAGTAGTGGATTTGAATCTACAAACAGTTGTAGACATAAATTTCACTTTCAACATGGAATTGAATTTCAAAATAATTTTTTAAATAGATACTGAAAACCAGGCCCGTAGCCAGGATTGTAAATTTGGAGGTGCTAAGCGGATTGTACGGCCATTTTGCGGTTATAAAGCGAAAAGTTGGTGCAAAATTTGGTTGAAATGAACCAGAAACACATTAAATTCGCGCGTAGCGCGAAAAATTTGACTATTTTTCGTTATTTTGGAGCCAAATTGTATAATTTTGGCCTGTTTTTTTAAAAATTCCAATAATATCTAGTGTAAGTTCGCATAATCTGGGGGGTGCTTGAGCACCCATAGCACCCCCCCTGGCTACGGGCCTGCTGAAAACAAATCGTCAAATAAATAAATTGTTATACAATAAAGATACTTTGCATAAATATTAACGCATCAACTCCGCTCAATGGTTATAAATTGAAATATAAAAATCAATTTGTAATTCATTGTAAATTCAAAAATAAACATTTTTGTATTAATGTTTTAAAATTGAAAATAATGGCCGCTTGCCGTCGGTATTCATGAGAAGCGAGGCACTAGGAAACATAACAGAGTGCTTTACAAAAACTAAAAATCGACGGCTAATCACTCAACCAGATTTCATTTAATTTTCATTTAAATGTCGTTCAATTACTTTCAACTGATGCTATGATTGTGTAATTAATAACGCTTCGAGTTTGCATTATCACAGGTAACGATCAGACCTTCTACTCAACCACATTAATCACCACAAGGCAATTTGCTGCACTTGTATAGTTTAATTAATACAATAATTCTTAGAAAGGATAACTTGGAGTATATCCTTAACAGAGCTTGTTCATTAACATTAGTTGAAGATCTAGAAATCCAACAGCTTTTTCCAATATTCTATACGTGGTAGTAGTTTATATCATCCACAACCTTCTTGTCCTCCAACGGCAAGTGGATTCGTTCTTAAAGCACACCATTTATATTTTACCACTGATAATCTTCCACACCATACCCCTTTTCATAATTCTTCTTCTTCAATCGAATGGTTAGAAGTATCGCCAACGATCAATGACCATATTAGTTTAGTTTTCCATTTAATTAAAGATTTTTTAAAAACAGTCTACTCTGATAAGAAAATTCAATTCCTATTTTCTAAATACGAAATAGACTTTTATAAACAAACAAACACCTACCGCAATTTTTTTTGCAAATAACATTTTTTAGACAGCGACTGAAATCCTTTATTGGATACAATAATTCTTAGAAAGATACCTCCGAGTATATCCTTTACAGAGCTTGTTCGTTAACATTAGTTGAAGATCTAGAAATCCAACAGATTTTTCCAATATTTTATACGTGGTATGTCAATATAGTCCGTCCCCATCCCCCTTGATTTAAATCATATAGAATCATTCCTTAAGCGTGTTTTAGCATTTTTATGTACTATTAATAATCACCACGTGCATGATAAAATTGTTAATAATTATTATTTGTTATCCTAAATAACTATAGAAGATCTCATTTTTAATTACCATTTAGTCACTGTTTTTAATTATCAAAAACCTTGACGAACCAGTGGAAGATCATATTTCTGTTTTAACCGCAGCTTTAACAATCTCTGGTTCAGTAATGCGTTTACAACATATACACGACACCAACCCATCATTGACACCCACTAAAGTCGAAACAATTTTAAATATGGTAGAACAAATTCATATGACCATAAACTATTTTTTTTTCGAATTTTACTCGAAGACTTAGCATCTCTCCCTAACCACTTATAATTAATTCCCGCTAATTCCTACTCAATTGTCAAAACACCTTATCAACTATCCACGTAACCATTACGTTTGCATTATCAGTTTAGAAATTTCATCAAACGCAATAACTGCCTTAAAAATAGCCTTAAATTTGAGATAAAAGTGAAAAAACTGCCAAATCAGAACTTCACCTTACAATTCATACCATTGCTCATTAGATGAAAGCTCGTGATTGAAATGAAGGTTATTACATTACCCCAAACTCAGGGGATACAACGATAAAACAAATGCCATGCACACGTGCAACGAATCGTTTGTGATGGCATATAACATTGATTAAATTGATATTGTGCTCAGTTGCACCTTCAACCTAATTCTACTGAATTCTACTAAAATTAATTGAAATGCATCTCCTTTCCCCCTACAACGGTTGGATTGAAAAATCATCGGTGTAGGTAAACAATCTGGGGAGAAAATTATTAAATCATAATGTTGTCGGACAAGCATGGTAGATTCTGATATTTATTATCCTAAAAACTCAACTTTTTCAAATGTCGGTGACACATCTGGACAAAATTAGATTCAAAAATATGATTAAAAACCGAACAATAAAGAATATATATTTCACAGATGTTAATACAATTTTTTTAAATGAAGTAAGTTTTTTACAGTACAGGCTCTAAGAGCCAATTTTTCACGCTATTCGGACGAGGAGATGCAGTATCAGAATACTCGGACTACTGATTATGAGTATTTTTCAAGACACCGAAGGAAATTCGACGATTAATAAGTTGTCAAGGGTTTTACTACAATCGCCACTTTAAGTCCCTCAATGAAACAAAAATTGAGGGACTTCGTGGCGACTTCTTAGTGGCGACTTCTTTTATTGTGTGATTCATTTGGCACTTCTTGGGGACTGCAAAGAAGGCCAGATCTGCTGATACACCACATCAATCAGCATCGATCAATTTTCACGCACCACAATATTTTTAATGCTGAAGAATCAATAGAAAACATTGTCAGACTACGCTGCGCCTATGGCATATTCAACCAGGTCAACTTAAACCTATTCTGTGGACACATTATTTGTAAGTATTTGTGGTTCTTGTTTGGTCAAACTCTCCACTCTACCATCTACGGTGTCCTGTAGACCGAACTAAAATAGAAGGTGCCGTAAGATTATTCTGCAAATTAATTTATTACACAGATTTCTACTATTTAAGCAATATTATATATAATGATCTAATTTAAATGGAAGGATACCCGGAGTTTTTTCACTTTAAAATTCCGTTTAGCTGAAAGACCACACTTCACCAAACTTTCTTCGTGGTAATAATTGTCCTATAGACAAACTTACGAGTTATATCTAATGATTGGAAATATCCATAATAACAAACAATTATTGTGTATGTACGGCTATGAATATTACTATCTATTTTTGCTTCCTTTTTACTTTTCCGATATATTACCTTTTATATCTTCAATTATAATTACCCTTTGGTAATAGCTATCTAATTAGGCTCATTGACAGTCCTCCTTTCCAGTTGCCGCCCTTTTCTCAAATAGTTGCATTTCTAAATTTGCCGCATGCCTCCTAATTTATTAAAGCATATTTGTGTTTCCATTTATCCAGCTTTAATACCAATAAAACTGAATAAAATACAAATATTAAAAATATTTACAATATATTGTGACTTGATAACATACCTAAGTAATGACTTTAAAAATGATTAGCAACTTGTCAACGCAGTCAAATGTGATTTTGTTTGTAGTAAAACTGTGGTTCTTTACCCACAACATTTCATGAATTATAAAACAGTATCACTGCGAATACTAAAACCCGTACAAATTCAAATTTTTCTGTCACCTGTAGGTGAAATTTGCATTATCAGTTTAGAAATTTCATCAAACGCAATAAATGCCTTAAAAATAGCCTTAAGTGTTAGATAAAAGTAAGACCACTTTCGAATCAGAACTTGACCGTACAAGTCATACCATTGCTCATTAGATGAAAGCTCGCGATTGAAATGAAGGTTATTACATTACCCCAAACTCAGGGGATACAACGATAAGACAAATGCCATGCACACGTGCAGGTGCAACGAACCGTTTGTGATGGCATGTAACATTGATTAAATTGATATTGCCTCAGTCGCACTTTCACACTTTATTGTAGATTTGACTAAAAATAATTGATGTGCATTTCCTTTCTCCCTACAACGGTTGAATTAAAAAATCATCAGTGAATGTAAATAATCTGGGAAAAAAATTATTAAATCATAATGTTGTCGAACAAGCATGGCAGATTCTGATATTTAATATCCTAAAAATTCAATTTTTTCAACTGTCGGTGACGCATATCTGGACAGAATTAGATTCAAAAATATTATTAAAAACCGAACAATAAAGAAAATACATTTCACAGATGTTGTTACAATTTTTTTAAATTAAGTCAGTTTTTTACAGTACAGGCTCTAAGAGCCAATTTTTCTCGCTATTCGGACGAGATGCAGCATCAACTGACACTGAGACTACTGACTATGAGTATTTTTGAAGACACCAAATGAAATTCGACGATTAATAAGTCGTCAAGGGTTTTACTACAATCGCCACTTGAAGTCCCTCAATTTAAACAAAAATTGAGGGACTTCAAGTGGCGACTTCTTTTATTGCGAGATTCATTTGGCACTCCTGCTGATACACCACATCAATCAGCATCGATCAATTTTCACGCACCACAATATTTTTAATGCTGAAAAATCAGTAGAAAACATTGTCAGACTACGCTGCGCCTATATGGTGTTATCAACCAGGTCAACTTAGGTCTTCTCTGCGGTCCCATTATATGTATTTGTGGTTCCTTTTTCGTCAAACTCTCCACTCTACGGTGTCCTGTAGACAGAACTAAAATCGAAGGAGCAGTACGATTATTCTGCAATTAATTTATTACACGGATTTCTTCTATTTAAACAACATTGTATATAATGTTTCAATATAAATGGGGAGACGGAATTTGTTTTTTCACTTTAAAAATGCGGTTAGCGGAAAGACCTAAAATTCCTTCCCGGTAATAATTGCCCTATGGACAGACTTCTTAGTTATATCTAATGATTAGAAATTACCATATTGATAAACAATTATTGTGTATGTACGGCTACGAAGAGCACTTATCAACCATTCGGTACACCATCTGAGCAAGACTCAGTTTGACATTTCTTCATAGGGACCCATTCGAATGGATTTTCGTGAAATTGTAAAACATTATAAAGTCTATCAACCTGTAACAATTGGATTTACTATACCCCTGTTGAAGATATATATGAAAGTACAAAGGGAAAGCAGTGAAGCCACATCAATTATATTGATTTGTGTTTCCATTTATCCAGATTTAATACCAATAAAACTGAATATTAAAGCTATATTGAAAATATTTACACCATATTGGGACTTGATAACCTAACAAAGGGGCTTATCTACGTATGGGTTCACCGAGCTTGAGTCTCCCCTCGCC
>JABASD010006276.1:0-10526 GCA_019776165.1 Pogonognathellus flavescens
GCAAATATTGGCCAAGGTAAAAAGAGCATCCTTGCCTTTCAAAATCAGAATAGGCAACTTTTCGTACGTGTGGAAGGGAAAAGTTGGGAGATTCATTTATTCTCTGAGTACAGGAACCGCGGAAGCGGTGCTCACTTTCGGAGAGACGTAAGCAAAGGCGCAGAATGCATATTGTACTTTTATTGTGTAAGGAGCATTTTCAGTTTATACGTAAAACACAATATGTTTTAGGCTGCATAGAATCTTCATTTTAGGGTTAATTTAACTTATTCGTTGCAGATAATTTAGTAATTACAATCTTAATACAGAGTCGGAATTACCGATGATGAGGAAAGATGTAGTTATGTACGGTTATATTATTGTGTTAATCCCCGAGATCAGTCAGGTGACGGATGTCTATTACAAACTGTCCTGACAACGGAGTGTCGACGAGAATTCCTTCTCTATAGAGTTTCGTTCTCTTATTTGAGAATGAAATTTTTTTTTTGTATTATAAAGTAGGTAATTAATATATGTATCTAAATAATTAAACGCAGCGCAGCATTACCTCATTAGAATGCACTATTGTCACTAGTTAGTTAAATAATGAAATGTACATTAATTTTTAACCTAAATAAAGGAAGTTTTTGTAACAATTGTATTGTAATAATGTATCATATATTATAACTTACAACTACCACCCCAGAACTTCAGTTATAGCTACTGTCTATTTATGTATGCTCTATTATTGTAAGTTAACAATGTTAAATTATGTATTACATAATACAAATAAATAAATTAAGCTTATATTAATATAATCAACAATGTAAAGCCGTTGGGTTTAAAATAACGTTTGGTAGTGTTAAAGCAAATATTATTGAATTCATGTAGTCATTTATCCTTTACTATTACACAAGATGCGTCCATGGTTACTTTGTTGTTTTTTCTTCTACAGAAAACATGGAGCACGAACCGTTTCTTTAATAAGTAAACCGTTCAAAATGAATGTAATAAAGTAGCGTAAGAAAAACAATTACGGATGCTAAATAACAATTGTTTACTGTTTATTTGTCAATATATAAAGTTATAGGTTAACTATCGTATCTTTTAGTTAACCCGTAACCTCTAGTTGTGTTATGTATTATGATTAGAAACCTTATTTATGGATAATGGAATAATATTTATATATGATTAATTATATTATGTATGTTGTGGGTGTATACTTGTATTACCGATTCCCTTCAATCAATACTCGTTGATTCCAGTCTTTGATCTTCCCAGAGACAATCAGACTTTATTTCAATGTTCACTCAATGTACGTATACTTGATTCAATTATTAACTTTATGAATGCATTACAGACAGGTATATATTAATTGCACTCTGACAATTTAATTGTTACTGGAGACCTCAAGGTTAGATTTTGATAACCCGGGTATGCTCCTATTTGTTGAGTCTTGTTTGCTGGTCCATCCCCAGATAACGACTGAATGCATGTTCACTTGCACGTTGAATATAATGCCGTCGTTCAGACTGAGTGTGGCGTTGCCGCTGATGTCTGCCAGTGTTTAGCTTTAGGCTTCACCGGTGTGAAGCCTAAAGCTAAACATACGATGTGTTAATGTCACTTTGAAACTCACACGAGTCTAGTACGCATTCATGTGACATTTATTTGGATCCACATACTTTAATAATAAACAAAAATTGCCTTTATTACAACATCGATGAAGTATACAAACGGTATCCTTAGTTGCAGTTGATATATGGAAGATATTATGGCGTTGCAAAATACAAGTTGTCTTAAATGGAGTTAAAAGATCAGTGTAGTATTTGGTGCAATTACTTCTTCTCAAAATGCTAAATACAAAATGAAAATACTTGAATTTCAAAATACAATTTACTAAACCGCGTTTATTGACATTCTGTTTCGAAATACGAAAATAAATTTTGAAAAATTGTTACCTCTAATAAAAGCTACGTAAATACAATTTGAAAAATAAAAAAATGCGTGTTGAAACAATTGATGAATTTGACATTAAACTCATGGCATTGTTATTAATGATTTATAAGTTGGGATAATTAAATTTGGCATAATAATAGACGGAGCAACTTTAAATTAGACCAAAAATCATAATGGCCTAAACATATTTTATTATTCAGTCGAGTATCCGCTTAAAATTGGAATGTTTTAATGTAATTGTATGTCGAGTTTGTCGAGTATTTTTCCTGCAGACATGTCTGCAAGAAGAATACTCCCATCTACAACTGATAGATATTTTGATATGCATTATTTAATGTTGATGCCTAAGAAATATTAGTTTAAAGCTTTTTAACCGATTAAGAAGGTGTGGTCGGGTTCTGTTAAGCTTAAAAGTGCACGTCAAGCTAAAAATGAAATGCCTGTCTGTATGATCAATACACCAACTACGACTTACAGAAAGTTTGGTTTGCAGTTGCAGTATTTAACCTTTATATCAATTGCTTATATATCGGTTGTTGTTTCATGTGGTTCATATAAACCAGGGCCTGCAGTCACAACATATTCACATACAGTTCGCAACATTATTGCAATACGTAGCAAAATTTATTTCTGTGTTTATTGTACTCAGCAGTTTTAAGTGTGCTGTAATAATTAGTCATAAGTGGTTAAATTGTTTGTGAGTATAATAACATGCACAAAATGTGTTATGTAATCTGCTGTTTTACCGCTAAATTGTGAAACAAAAAAGGGCTTTGGTAGAAATACATATTGCGTTCATCGTAATAATCATCATCAATAGATCTGATCGGAACAGTGGTACTAATTATAAGTAAAAGTCCAATGCGAGAAATTTTCAAGGCTCAGGTGTTGAAGGGTCCTCTGTTAGCTTAATTGAATAATTGACCCTTCTCGTTGATCAATTCGGTTGAGATTTGGTCACAGGCTTTAGAACATCTGCTGTACGACGATTTTCGTTCGATTTCGAAAACGAAGGGGAAAGATATCTAATGTCTATGTATGGGGAAGACAGTTGAAGAACATATTTTTCTCTTTCGAATGAACTATATAAAGACTTTCTAAGTGTTATAGTTCAGAAATAAACTTGGTTCTCCTAAAGCATCTTTTTCATCTACTATTCAATAATATCAAACATACCAAATCATAAACAGCCGACATGAGGGAGACTAGAGTAAACTAATATTATGTATATATATATTTAATTTTTGCCAAACCAATTTTGGCAAATTTTTTGAAAATGATGATTGTAGCAGAATGTTGACATTGTTGCAAACAATTTATACAAAGTTTAGTATTCTATTGTAGTGAGTATTTTCCGAGGAAAGATTTTCTCATATTTGTTATATGTCGCCAGGGCATCATCATACAGCGGTGGAATAATATTCTTGCAGCGGAAAACCAAATTCAGATGACTATTTTTTCGGTTGGATGTGGGCTTTCAATTTGTAGTTACGCCAGCAATTCCACCTGTCGATACCACTACGTACATTATTTGGCTTCAGTACGTCTTAGTCGGTTTCTCAAGAAACAATGGTAACTAAATCCTCTCTTTACATATTTTCATGGATTGTATGCTGGTGCAACTTCTGCGGTGGGATTCCCTTTAAGTGGAATGGGGACACTGAAGGAATACAGTCTGAAGTTTCCAAATGGGGACGGGTAAAATGGTGGTTTCATGTGACCCACATGCACGTTGATTTCGCTTACCTCACTGGAAGGGCCATTCACAATACCATATATGGGGATGTAATTTCAGCTTGCAAAACTTACGTCTACGCTTCATCCGTGGGTATAATAATATTCATTCTCCACTCCTATATTTCAAAAAAGGACGAATTTATTTTTCTGGTCAACGGCAGTATCCACACACTGACCAAATGGAGAAGTAAGAAAATTGTTTGTTTTTTAATTGATAAATATTTTCATTAATCTATTAAGCTACCGGATTTTGTTAACTGTTGTATTTTAACACTGTTAATTTAGAAATATACATGAAGAAAGAATACAAGGAAATGACTGGATTCACTGAAATAATTTTGGTGGTTGTTCTCTTCGGAACCATCATGTTTTCTGCGGTTGCCAGCTTGGGAATATTCATTGTGCCCGATGATCATTTATATATGACTTCTTTGTTGAGGAAAGAGGACCAAAAATTCCCCATCACGTTACCATTGCATTTGATTTTCATTTATCACTGTTTTGCTTGCTTTCCGACAACTATTTTCACATTGGCCTGTGCAGCTGTACTCTGCTCCAATGTCCAACTATTTCTCAATGAAATATGGTAAGTTCTAACATTTGCTAAAAATCATTTTTTTAATTCACGAAAAAATAAGCCAAGGAAAATTTAATTTTAAACGTCAAATTTCAAAAATTAAATGTAGGCGCATTTTCATGGAATATGTAATAATATATGAAATTTAAATGTGATATTAATTAAATAATGGTGTAGTTTAAATATGGAAAAACATATGTTGAAAAAGGCAGCTTGATTTGAAATTACTTTTCCTTCATGGTTGCTTAAATCCCATTATCCAAACACCCCGTTACCCAAAAAACCCTGAGAATTGAGGTTTTACTTCCTGGTTGCTAACTCCCGAATTATAATATATCGCAGCCAGCATCGCTTGTATTGTAAGAAAGAAATACAGTTAAAAATGTCAATCTGCGACCAAATATATATACAAAAAATGTGTTAAAATACTCATGAAGTATAAAAACAATTGACAGTTATCAATTACTAATTACTTACTAATCTATTGTTCGAATATATTACGACACTTCTTAGGCTGTCGAGATTTGACTTTGGTTATTTGTTTTTGATTTAAGCATATTATCTAACTGTATACATTGTTGCATTTTTCAGTTTTGGGAAAGTCCACTACAAATCGTCGGACAAAATTAGGGAATTGGAATCTTTACTCCAGGTGAAAAATGTATTAGCCATTATGATAAAAGTGGCAAATGAAATATGTTCCATTGTAGTTCTAATGGCACAAAACTTGTGCAAAAGAATTGCATACATCGGAAACTTTCTCCTAATAACTCAAAACCAGCATTTGGATTCAGTATCCAAATTATTCATCATTGCCATCGCTCTGGCTGTAACCATTATATGGTTAACTTTCCTTCAGATGGCTGCAGGCGTCTATGAAGATTCTGTACAATGTCTTGAGTCGTGGAGATTTTCCAGTT
Source organism: Pogonognathellus flavescens (assembly GCA_019776165.1). Taxonomy (NCBI): domain Eukaryota; kingdom Metazoa; phylum Arthropoda; class Collembola; order Entomobryomorpha; family Tomoceridae; genus Pogonognathellus; species Pogonognathellus flavescens. The sequence continues at coordinate 5,173 of JABASD010006276.1, forward strand.
CTAATGGGCCCCAATTCAACAGTACGGAGAAGCAAATATTGGCCAAGGTAAAAAGAGCATCCTTGCCTTTCAAAATCAGAATAGGCAACTTTTCGTACGTGTGGAAGGGAAAAGTTGGGAGATTCATTTATTCTCTGAGTACAGGAACCGCGGAAGCGGTGCTCACTTTCGGAGAGACGTAAGCAAAGGCGCAGAATGCATATTGTACTTTTATTGTGTAAGGAGCATTTTCAGTTTATACGTAAAACACAATATGTTTTAGGCTGCATAGAATCTTCATTTTAGGGTTAATTTAACTTATTCGTTGCAGATAATTTAGTAATTACAATCTTAATACAGAGTCGGAATTACCGATGATGAGGAAAGATGTAGTTATGTACGGTTATATTATTGTGTTAATCCCCGAGATCAGTCAGGTGACGGATGTCTATTACAAACTGTCCTGACAACGGAGTGTCGACGAGAATTCCTTCTCTATAGAGTTTCGTTCTCTTATTTGAGAATGAAATTTTTTTTTTGTATTATAAAGTAGGTAATTAATATATGTATCTAAATAATTAAACGCAGCGCAGCATTACCTCATTAGAATGCACTATTGTCACTAGTTAGTTAAATAATGAAATGTACATTAATTTTTAACCTAAATAAAGGAAGTTTTTGTAACAATTGTATTGTAATAATGTATCATATATTATAACTTACAACTACCACCCCAGAACTTCAGTTATAGCTACTGTCTATTTATGTATGCTCTATTATTGTAAGTTAACAATGTTAAATTATGTATTACATAATACAAATAAATAAATTAAGCTTATATTAATATAATCAACAATGTAAAGCCGTTGGGTTTAAAATAACGTTTGGTAGTGTTAAAGCAAATATTATTGAATTCATGTAGTCATTTATCCTTTACTATTACACAAGATGCGTCCATGGTTACTTTGTTGTTTTTTCTTCTACAGAAAACATGGAGCACGAACCGTTTCTTTAATAAGTAAACCGTTCAAAATGAATGTAATAAAGTAGCGTAAGAAAAACAATTACGGATGCTAAATAACAATTGTTTACTGTTTATTTGTCAATATATAAAGTTATAGGTTAACTATCGTATCTTTTAGTTAACCCGTAACCTCTAGTTGTGTTATGTATTATGATTAGAAACCTTATTTATGGATAATGGAATAATATTTATATATGATTAATTATATTATGTATGTTGTGGGTGTATACTTGTATTACCGATTCCCTTCAATCAATACTCGTTGATTCCAGTCTTTGATCTTCCCAGAGACAATCAGACTTTATTTCAATGTTCACTCAATGTACGTATACTTGATTCAATTATTAACTTTATGAATGCATTACAGACAGGTATATATTAATTGCACTCTGACAATTTAATTGTTACTGGAGACCTCAAGGTTAGATTTTGATAACCCGGGTATGCTCCTATTTGTTGAGTCTTGTTTGCTGGTCCATCCCCAGATAACGACTGAATGCATGTTCACTTGCACGTTGAATATAATGCCGTCGTTCAGACTGAGTGTGGCGTTGCCGCTGATGTCTGCCAGTGTTTAGCTTTAGGCTTCACCGGTGTGAAGCCTAAAGCTAAACATACGATGTGTTAATGTCACTTTGAAACTCACACGAGTCTAGTACGCATTCATGTGACATTTATTTGGATCCACATACTTTAATAATAAACAAAAATTGCCTTTATTACAACATCGATGAAGTATACAAACGGTATCCTTAGTTGCAGTTGATATATGGAAGATATTATGGCGTTGCAAAATACAAGTTGTCTTAAATGGAGTTAAAAGATCAGTGTAGTATTTGGTGCAATTACTTCTTCTCAAAATGCTAAATACAAAATGAAAATACTTGAATTTCAAAATACAATTTACTAAACCGCGTTTATTGACATTCTGTTTCGAAATACGAAAATAAATTTTGAAAAATTGTTACCTCTAATAAAAGCTACGTAAATACAATTTGAAAAATAAAAAAATGCGTGTTGAAACAATTGATGAATTTGACATTAAACTCATGGCATTGTTATTAATGATTTATAAGTTGGGATAATTAAATTTGGCATAATAATAGACGGAGCAACTTTAAATTAGACCAAAAATCATAATGGCCTAAACATATTTTATTATTCAGTCGAGTATCCGCTTAAAATTGGAATGTTTTAATGTAATTGTATGTCGAGTTTGTCGAGTATTTTTCCTGCAGACATGTCTGCAAGAAGAATACTCCCATCTACAACTGATAGATATTTTGATATGCATTATTTAATGTTGATGCCTAAGAAATATTAGTTTAAAGCTTTTTAACCGATTAAGAAGGTGTGGTCGGGTTCTGTTAAGCTTAAAAGTGCACGTCAAGCTAAAAATGAAATGCCTGTCTGTATGATCAATACACCAACTACGACTTACAGAAAGTTTGGTTTGCAGTTGCAGTATTTAACCTTTATATCAATTGCTTATATATCGGTTGTTGTTTCATGTGGTTCATATAAACCAGGGCCTGCAGTCACAACATATTCACATACAGTTCGCAACATTATTGCAATACGTAGCAAAATTTATTTCTGTGTTTATTGTACTCAGCAGTTTTAAGTGTGCTGTAATAATTAGTCATAAGTGGTTAAATTGTTTGTGAGTATAATAACATGCACAAAATGTGTTATGTAATCTGCTGTTTTACCGCTAAATTGTGAAACAAAAAAGGGCTTTGGTAGAAATACATATTGCGTTCATCGTAATAATCATCATCAATAGATCTGATCGGAACAGTGGTACTAATTATAAGTAAAAGTCCAATGCGAGAAATTTTCAAGGCTCAGGTGTTGAAGGGTCCTCTGTTAGCTTAATTGAATAATTGACCCTTCTCGTTGATCAATTCGGTTGAGATTTGGTCACAGGCTTTAGAACATCTGCTGTACGACGATTTTCGTTCGATTTCGAAAACGAAGGGGAAAGATATCTAATGTCTATGTATGGGGAAGACAGTTGAAGAACATATTTTTCTCTTTCGAATGAACTATATAAAGACTTTCTAAGTGTTATAGTTCAGAAATAAACTTGGTTCTCCTAAAGCATCTTTTTCATCTACTATTCAATAATATCAAACATACCAAATCATAAACAGCCGACATGAGGGAGACTAGAGTAAACTAATATTATGTATATATATATTTAATTTTTGCCAAACCAATTTTGGCAAATTTTTTGAAAATGATGATTGTAGCAGAATGTTGACATTGTTGCAAACAATTTATACAAAGTTTAGTATTCTATTGTAGTGAGTATTTTCCGAGGAAAGATTTTCTCATATTTGTTATATGTCGCCAGGGCATCATCATACAGCGGTGGAATAATATTCTTGCAGCGGAAAACCAAATTCAGATGACTATTTTTTCGGTTGGATGTGGGCTTTCAATTTGTAGTTACGCCAGCAATTCCACCTGTCGATACCACTACGTACATTATTTGGCTTCAGTACGTCTTAGTCGGTTTCTCAAGAAACAATGGTAACTAAATCCTCTCTTTACATATTTTCATGGATTGTATGCTGGTGCAACTTCTGCGGTGGGATTCCCTTTAAGTGGAATGGGGACACTGAAGGAATACAGTCTGAAGTTTCCAAATGGGGACGGGTAAAATGGTGGTTTCATGTGACCCACATGCACGTTGATTTCGCTTACCTCACTGGAAGGGCCATTCACAATACCATATATGGGGATGTAATTTCAGCTTGCAAAACTTACGTCTACGCTTCATCCGTGGGTATAATAATATTCATTCTCCACTCCTATATTTCAAAAAAGGACGAATTTATTTTTCTGGTCAACGGCAGTATCCACACACTGACCAAATGGAGAAGTAAGAAAATTGTTTGTTTTTTAATTGATAAATATTTTCATTAATCTATTAAGCTACCGGATTTTGTTAACTGTTGTATTTTAACACTGTTAATTTAGAAATATACATGAAGAAAGAATACAAGGAAATGACTGGATTCACTGAAATAATTTTGGTGGTTGTTCTCTTCGGAACCATCATGTTTTCTGCGGTTGCCAGCTTGGGAATATTCATTGTGCCCGATGATCATTTATATATGACTTCTTTGTTGAGGAAAGAGGACCAAAAATTCCCCATCACGTTACCATTGCATTTGATTTTCATTTATCACTGTTTTGCTTGCTTTCCGACAACTATTTTCACATTGGCCTGTGCAGCTGTACTCTGCTCCAATGTCCAACTATTTCTCAATGAAATATGGTAAGTTCTAACATTTGCTAAAAATCATTTTTTTAATTCACGAAAAAATAAGCCAAGGAAAATTTAATTTTAAACGTCAAATTTCAAAAATTAAATGTAGGCGCATTTTCATGGAATATGTAATAATATATGAAATTTAAATGTGATATTAATTAAATAATGGTGTAGTTTAAATATGGAAAAACATATGTTGAAAAAGGCAGCTTGATTTGAAATTACTTTTCCTTCATGGTTGCTTAAATCCCATTATCCAAACACCCCGTTACCCAAAAAACCCTGAGAATTGAGGTTTTACTTCCTGGTTGCTAACTCCCGAATTATAATATATCGCAGCCAGCATCGCTTGTATTGTAAGAAAGAAATACAGTTAAAAATGTCAATCTGCGACCAAATATATATACAAAAAATGTGTTAAAATACTCATGAAGTATAAAAACAATTGACAGTTATCAATTACTAATTACTTACTAATCTATTGTTCGAATATATTACGACACTTCTTAGGCTGTCGAGATTTGACTTTGGTTATTTGTTTTTGATTTAAGCATATTATCTAACTGTATACATTGTTGCATTTTTCAGTTTTGGGAAAGTCCACTACAAATCGTCGGACAAAATTAGGGAATTGGAATCTTTACTCCAGGTGAAAAATGTATTAGCCATTATGATAAAAGTGGCAAATGAAATATGTTCCATTGTAGTTCTAATGGCACAAAACTTGTGCAAAAGAATTGCATACATCGGAAACTTTCTCCTAATAACTCAAAACCAGCATTTGGATTCAGTATCCAAATTATTCATCATTGCCATCGCTCTGGCTGTAACCATTATATGGTTAACTTTCCTTCAGATGGCTGCAGGCGTCTATGAAGATTCTGTACAATGTCTTGAGTCGTGGAGATTTTCCAGTTCTAATGGGCCCCAATTCAACAGTACGGAGAAGCAAATATTGGCCAAGGTAAAAAGAGCATCCTTGCCTTTCAAAATCAGAATAGGCAACTTTTCGTACGTGTGGAAGGGAAAAGTTGGGAGATTCATTTATTCTCTGAGTACAGGAACCGC
>JABASD010006277.1:0-10525 GCA_019776165.1 Pogonognathellus flavescens
CCAAATAAATCGGGAAATTTTTCTAGGATAGCGGGAAGAAAAAGTTTTTTCCAGCAGCGCAATTTGCTCATAACTTTTTCCCATGATGTCAGTCGATTTGTTTCCACCGCCATGAAAAATTTCGCCTCCACATTATCGGGTGTAATAAATCCAAAAATTGATAATATTCTGAGCGCAATTTCCCCAATCTTTCGTTCATCTGTCGATTCGTGTTGTTGTATTAGATCCAACGAGATCTTCATTGTTTTATCAATCGTTTTTTCATAATTGTCGAATTTAGCATGCAATATTTCCGGAGTGTTTTGAATTTTGTAAATGTAAGTTTCAAGCTTTACATGTTTCTGCCGATTTAGAGTTGCTATTGCGATTTGGATTGCCAATGGTAGATTTCCAAGCAGATTACACAGTAACTGCAACTGTGAGTCGACGTTTTCTGGCAAAAATTCAGTGTGCATCTTCATGAATTCCACACTTTCATTTTGATTAAACACGTCCATCTGGAATTGGGGAATTTTTCCGTCACCATTAGCATCACCCCATTGTTTGTTTCTTGAGGTTATAAGAACGTCAAAGTTTTTAATGGATTTTGGTAAAACATCTTTAATCCCTTCTTTCCCTATGTAGCATTCCGCATTATCAAAAATTAAAAGACATTTAAATTCCTTTAAAATGTTAAAGGAACTTGTTGCCAGTTCTTTTAGGTCCATATCCTGTGAATCCTGTATCTTTAGAAATCTTGCTAATTTTTTAAAAGATTGTGATAAACTTTTTTCACCACAATCTATCCACAGAATGCGATCGTAGTCTGCTTGGTAGTGCTGGGCAAACCAAATGGCGGTGGTTGTTTTTCCGATGCCCCCCAGGCCAGAGACGGTTACTTGTTGTGTAATCACAGTCATTCCTTCACTTGCACTGCGAGACAAGTGATTCTTCAGTGTGTCAATTAACAAACAGTTTTCAGATTTTCTTTCAAGAAATGCCATTGGGAGAGTTTTTACTTCCGGCCACCACTCTGCACCTAAGTCGCCACTTTGATTTAAGTTATTAACGGCATTTTCTTCAATTAAGTCAGCACAATGTCTGTTTCCTGTTTTTCTTAAAATCTGCAAAAAAAGTTGTTTCCGTTCAGGCCAATTTTTCTTTTGTATCAGTGATAGAAGATGGTTGTTCTTTCTCAAATCGGTGCTCTCGGAGTTCTAATTTATTAAAATATAAATTCATTAATAATTAAATATAGAATAATAATATTTGACTATAGATAAACATTTTTATACAACATAACATACAATTAGTTGACGTTCGTCGTTTGAAATAATTCCGCGTTCAATCAGATGAATTAAAATCGTGTGCAAATTGGTGATATTTTCGGTTAAATACACAAGGTTTTGATTTATTTCGTTTGAAGAAAAAGTTTTCTTGCGAAGTATTCTCCCGTCCATATTTTGTTTTTGGAATGTAATACCTGAAATAATTTGAGTTTGAGTGAGAAATATTATAATATATTAAAGAGAAATAGAATTTAGCACACCAACGTAAATTAACTAATTACAGCATAATTCTGATTCAATTTAAATGAATGCTGAATAATAACAATGCCTTGTGTATTAGTCGAAAAATATTACCACAAAAAAGTTGGCACAGATATACGTTGGTGAAAATTGGAGCTCGTGTTTGATTTGATGACTTTATTTGATTGACAGCACCAGACAACCGAAGCTGATCTCTCCCAGATGTCACAATAAACTCACTAAATCTAATTTCATCTAAATAACTAAAGAATGACAACTTATGATATCTAATTAATCGTAGATGTAATCTGAAAGTCTTAAGTGTTAATTAAACTTAAACTTTTTACTCCTTAATAAATCTTTATTCGGCTTTATCATTGTTGTAAACTACACTTAATTTTGTTTTACTTTGATAATAATATTGGCATAAGTGCACGTGATTGATACTTGCGGAACTGCCTTTACACTTTTCTTATATTTAATATTAGATCTTCTGCGTAGAAATGTTTAATTTTGATAGAAGTACAGATATTGCATTGTACCCTTTAGCCATTTTTCTGATACAATGAATTGGTCTGCATTGCCCTTCGTACTGAGTGATGAGTTGGCGGTTCTGTTCTCTTATCACCTTCCGTTCACCTGATGTAACTTATGTAAGATAATTCACATTGGAATTGATATTTACTTATATATTGAGATAATGTTACATTCTGACTGCGATAAATACTTTTCATTGCGGCTTATGCTTTGTAGTGCAAGTTTGCAATAACACATTTACAAATTCCTGGTTATTCTGTTCTCTCTAATGTAAATATATGCTTATGTAAAAAAAATTGGTGAAAAACTTCATCCGACTGGGGGCCAGCCGAACTGTTAACACCCTCCACAAGGTCTGGTGTCAACATATTTTCCTGATATCAGAATTTTGCACTCCGATGGATAACTCGGTGCCTTACGGCATGGAAGGCTATCATCACATTCGCCCTCTTATAACCCACCAGAGCGTGGAGCTGACGTGCTCCGTACCTCCTTGTGACGTACTTCAAATTTTGCGTTTGTGATGACATTTGACATACTTTAAGCAAAAGCTGTCTTAAATGTGAAGTAGGTAGGGTTTAGAAAAAATATTAGAATACAGTTTGATAGTTTGTTTTACTGGATGTCCAAAAATTTCCGAGGTTAACTAGTTATTTACTAAATTACTTGTTCAAGATTCAAAAAGATAACTACTACTAACTAGGCAAATCTAAAAACTTACTTTTGCGTAAACTTAAACATTTTCAGTGAAAAAATAAATATTTGTGAGAAATTTTAGTGTTCATACGTGTGACCTATTCGATGGAGAATCAGGCGCGTAGCCAGGATTAAAAGTTGGGGGGTGAACAGCAGGAAAAAAATATATATGCCTTCATGAGAATGGGTAGCAGACAAGGTTTTGATTTATTTCGTTTGAGGGTACAGTATTCTTTGGAACTATTCCCCCGTCCATGTTTTGCTATTGGTAAATATAATACCTGAAATAAATTGAGTTGTGTGAGTAATATTTAATTATATTAAAGAGAAATAAAATTTAGGCGCATACCAATGTAACTACAGCAGATTTCTAATGAAAAACTAATATTTTATTACATAAAGACAATGTATCAGTCAATCATGTATTAGTCGAAATATATAATATGTACCTAATACTAAACCACATACATATACATCTATGTGTATTTTTATTTGGGAATTCCCTTACATTCTGGAAATTTGTTTCACCTCTTTCTACTATTTTGAGAAGAAATGTAAATAAATGTATAATATATCACTTGTTATCAAGGGCGTACCTACGTATGGGCTCACCGGGCTTGAGCCCCCCCCCCCCCCACCCCCCCCCCCCCCCCCCCTAAATTCCGGAAAAAAGGGGTTGTCAGACAAAATTTACAGCCGAAGGCCGCAAATTTTGACGTTTTTTGGGGTTTCAGCCCCCCGACGGCTCGAGCCCCCCCCCCAGTACTCATTTCTAGATACGCCCCTGCTTGTTATCCACTTGTATACTTATACATGGTCTTAACAAAACTTAACATAAAGTGACTTCGTCACTTAATAATCCAATTGAAATCAATAAACTTGCGTCAGGAGCAAATGAAAAGGTATATGGAGTAAATACGTTAAGGCGAAAGTCATTAGAAGGGAACACACGAAGGAAACGACGAGTGTTGTAGATAAATCTTTCCATTTTTATCTGCGTATCCGTTTATATGTACAGGTAAAACATTTTATTTTTATATCCATGTTTTTCATAAGTTTAAGTCAAATATTTCTTTTATTTACTACGCGTTTGTCTCCTACGAATTTTTTGACACTACGAATTTTTTAACTTTGTATATTTTGTGCCTATGAATTTTCCCACGATGTAATTTTGACGATGAATACTTATTATTATGTATACGACACTTTGAGTTCACGGGTAATTGATTGCAAGCAGGATTGATGGGTGGATTGGCTATTTCTTATTTTAAAAATGACGTTGATACTTGCTTGGAAGGAGTCATTACGGGCAATGCAAGAAATATTTCTAGGACGGAGCGGAAGGATGAAACCGAATACTTTCTAAGAAATTTCACCATAAACCAAAGAAGGAAGTTGACATTTTCAAAAGACTTCGCCAAGTGAGACGACTTTTTGTATGAAACCTGCAAAGATTTTTAAAACTAATTTTGATATGGGATTAGAGCAATGAGAAGTTAGTGGCTAAATGGACATCGATTGATTATGCAAATGAAGTAGACATTTACAGTGGGCAAAGGAGAATAATAACACAGAGAAATTTCACAATTTTGTAAAAGATTAATCGATGGATATTCAAAGTTAGTAAGAGACAATCTTAAAGAAACTTTATGCATACAACTCCTAGGTTTCCTCACTTCTATCACCATTTTCTGCTGCGAAATTGTCATTCACAGAAATTATGTACTAAAAATAATCCCTTATTCTATAAGATCAACCAATATGTTGAATTATTTTAATTACACATCTGATTGCTTTAGGAAATAGAGCATGTCATATAAAATGGCATTATTTGCTTTTATAGACATTATCAGTTTATTTTTGCGTGTAGGATATTTATTTTACTAACGATAAGTGAGAATGCATTGCATGTATACATAGATATTTTCATTTGAATTTTTGCAAAGCTTAACTTAATCTTATTATCTTAATAATAATAATAAATATATAATTTTTTAAAATAAATATTCGTTTTACAGTGTTAATAATGATACCAACAGATGTCCCTACTCATAGCAAGCGATAGTAGTGAATATCAACATTAGTGATAATAGCAAAATAGTGAAAAACTATGATGCCGTATATTTAGCTGTATAAAATTCAGTGAAATATCACAATTTGATCAGGTAGCAATTAGCAAACAGATATCTATATGACATTCAAGACATTTTAAATTCTTAATTTACAGTCGTAACTGATGATGTGTAGGAATACATCGATTACAGTAAATAAAGCTGTTTTAAAAGTTAAATTTACTTCTAAAACTTGATGTAAAACCGTCAAAAAATTTTTTTTTCGTACTATGAAAAATTATGAATGGTTATGTTCTAATTGTAACAGCTTGGTACATATTACTTATAGGTACAATAATAGACTAGACTATACCATTAGTACAAATGGTTGGTTTGACAATATTTTTTCATAATGTGCATGCACAAATGAAACATAATATTATAGTAATAGAAAGGATAGAAAGTTACTGGACGCCGTATTCGTTATTGAAATCGGTTTTGTAGTCTTTCGCTAGAACTTGAACATTTGTGCGAGCAATTGGATATTCATCTTCGTCATCAGGTGAATTGCGACTTTTGTACACCAATGCAAATCCACCAACAATAACCCCAAAGGCCATTAGAATCAAGATGTACCTTAGTGTGGGCCAAGCTCTTCGAAATGTTTCCAGAAACCTTAGAATCATGACAGTGAACCAATCCAACTCTGCTTTCTAAGGAAGCAGTATTAAAATCAGCACACAAAAACTAATTTACACATTCATAGGATAGGATCAGTAACTGCATATTTTTTAAATGTTACACTTACCTGCTCTACCCACATGAAGGGAACCATTGCTCTGGATGTATTTGCAAACGTCGGCATTACGGTCCAGTTAACCAGTTCAATTGACATCTGAATTCGAACGATTGCCCGAATTGTAAAACCCGTGAACTGATAACACAAATCAATTCAAGTTTAGTTGATGCAAATCATTTGAAAAAATTAGAATACTTGAAAACTTGCAAAAAATATAAAAATATTGCACAAGACATACTGCATGGATATCCAAAACAGATTCATGTTTGTCTTTGTTCGGAGAGAGTCCCACAACTGACGCAGCGAGCGATGGATCAGCGTTGTAAAAATGAGGCTTAGAGACCATCAATGGTGCACCTGTAAAAAATACATACAATGCCATTTACACACAATTGATTAACATAAACAGTATTCTATAGTTAATAAATAAAAATTATATTAAAATTAAAAATGTCCTATTAAATTCATTTTATTTGAAAGTTGCCTTGAAAGCAGGAAACCGAATACCAAAACCCATGGGTTGCGGGTTCATAGCTATATTAGAGGATTTTTGTGGGTTTCTCCTGCTTTTTAGATAAAGCTATGAATGTAGATTGAAAAACCCCGATGGGTTTTTTCTCTACAATGTCTAGAAATAGAGATATCGCAAAAACCAATTTGAAAAACCCATGGGTTTTTCGGGTTTTGCATAAAAACCCCACGGGTTTTGGTTCCCTGCTTAAAAGCAGGGTGAGGGATTTTTGTTTTGTTGAATGGTAACAGAAGTAGGGTCGTACCTCCATAGCAAGGTGCCAAGCTGTTTATTCCAGTTATGTTACATTCTGCAGGATCTTCCTTGGGACAAAAACACCAAGTGTCTGGATCTTCAGCTGGAGTTACAAAATCCGGAAGTTTGTATCGCGCTATGAAAGTGCCCTTTAGAAGTGTATTGTTGACGAATTTCCATTTCACAGAGCGACACAACTCGGGTACAAATGCCTGGAGAACTGTCACATTCGGTTCTATAAACGGCGGATTAAATGTTCCATCCGTTCCGTTGAACATATTACACCTGGGGTGTTTCCAGTAATCCATTTTCTTCTTTCCGTCAATTGTGACGATTCTAGCCAGATCTTTGTACTGCCTTTTCCCTGACCGAACAACCCAAATTCCTTCATCCGCCCCATTTTTCTACAAATTATTAATATTTATATACAACAATCCCTAGTCCATATATACGACATCATTTAGTAAGCAATATTTTTCTGATTTCATACATCTTTGAATACAGCAAATTTTCCATCAGCCATTTGTTCCGGTAATTTAATATCTCCCGCAGCTTGAATTATCGGATCGTTCACCAAATCTACGTAAGGCTTTATAGAGACACCAGTAAAAAGAAATTGTTTCACCGTGCTTGTAATTGTCAAAGTTTCACCAGCATCTGTCAGTATCCCATCTAAGGCCTCGTGTACTGCGTCTGTATCTGATATATCGTGTGCCACATGCGCCACCGCCTAAAAATCAATCTTTGTTTTATTTTTTGGTAAAAATGATCGACGGACTGACGAACCATCGTGATTGTGTTCTTTTCATTATAAATGCAATTGATACTGATACAATTTAAAATGCAATTTGAAAATAAATGATACAATAATAGGAACACTCAGCCTTGGAGATAAAGTATTTTCAACTTACAAGGAAATTCAAATTGATGTAAGTAATTTGATCAGTTTCTAAACCGGATGACAATCGTGACTGGAAAGACATCATTTTTGGTTGTCGATATTTAATCGTGTCATCACTGTTCACTTTAATATCCTTCTTTCTCAGCTTCAATCTACATTCAATTTAATATGCTTGTAATTTAATAATTTTTCAGAATTACTTTTGAAATTCATACTATTATGGAGATTATTATATGCGATTACAAAACTCCAATAAGTAAATGTTTATTCTTACAGGTAAGTGTATGGTCCCATTTCCTTCAGTTTCGGTTTCTCCCCCAAATTTAGTCGATCCGCATTTGTGACATTGAACATGTAGAATGTGTAATAGATCGGTATTGGGATTTGCTGTAAATATTTGAGAAGAATGCGATCAAATGATGTTGTTCCAATTAATTAAATTTGCCTAGTATTACTTTTCACACAGGTATGCACATTACGCATTGACAATTTGTTTTTACTTACTTTCCATGCACCCCAAAGCATGTTTCCTTCATTTAGTCGAACAAACTGTAAGACAGAAGAAAGGGATTCCAAATTATGATGTGTTTTAATAAAATTAATTACTTAAAATTAATTAGTTACATAATAACTTAATAATTAAGTCAATCGCAATACAACCAAACGTGCACATTCAACATGTAAAAGTAAAAAGTGCAATTAATAGTAATTATCTATGATTAGTAATTATAGCTGTTAATAGATGTTTGGTATTTGAATTATTAAAAGCTTACGTATCGGACACACATATAAAGGAAAAGATCCACTCCTCCGAATGCAGCGATGAGGGATCCAATGAAGAGAAGGAATCCTCCAAAAATGAGAAGCTTCTGAACCCCATCCAAGCCTTTCTTTTTGTCATGCATAGTGACAGTGACTACCTGTAATTAGCACACTCTCTAAAATCAATCCATTAGTATATTAATTAATTTTAAACCTTTATTAATTTGTAGATTATTTTGTCAATGTACTTTATAATATTGTTTGTCTACCGTGTCAATGGGAAACACAAAAACTTTTTGTTACGGTGATTTCAAATAAATGAAATTCTCTCTCTCTTACTTGCAATTCTTTTTTAACCTTTTGCCGATTCTGCTACTTAAATCATTTTAATTGATGTGGTGGTCAAAGAAATATTTAACTATGGGAGACTACGACGCCATATTAATACTCGTGACAGCGAATCAATATAAGTTAGTCCCTATAGATAGTTAAAATTAGACAAGTAGCGAAATTGAATTCTATCCCATATAGAAGAGAGTTGGCTAATGTACCACTACAACATTTACCCTGACATGTTTAAAATTCGAAGTTCCAACCGGAAAACATTATAAGCAATATTTTCGTCATATTTTACCTGTATGTGATGCTTATAGAAGTTTACCATGAAAAATAACTTGTGTACAATATGATTATTAATATTCATATGGGCGGATGAACATGAAAGGGGTAACTTGTTTTCGTTTGGTTAGAGTGGATTTTATTCCTTGAAATAATTCTTCCACAAATATTACAATATTATATGCAAATATATTATTCTCCTACGATGAACTTCATTAATAATGTTATATAGGATTACAATATTATATCCATTCCTATATAGTATTCCAGTACAAGTAACTCAAATAACAAAAAATTGTGGTTTTCACATACCTTTACCATACCTACTCATATCCTTTGCCATGCAATTGTCAAGTTTACAATAAATATATGGCGTAGCAATAATATAGACTTGCTGAGTTATAAGATACATTGTTCTCCTTTTCACAAAGGCCTGTTATATACACCAATGTAAAAAATGTGGCCAAAAATTACAAGTTGAGGAAGTTAGGAAACGAATTACGAAAGGAAGACTTCAAATATTAACTTAACTCCGTATAATATATCGCACATACCACTCGCTTACTAAATAACCTTATTCTTCCTATAAGCACGTGTGCCATAGCATTCTGTGCTTTGTTTATTTTAACTTCGGACACTGGAATGATTTTAATGTTACAAGGAAATGCTACGATGTCGCAAGTCAATACTTGATATCTGCGTGTAATGTACAAGCGTTATAGTGACATCGCATTACCCAAATTAACATTCCAAATGAATACCCACCACACTCAAGTACTAATAAGGTTAAGTTACATTTAGCGATTATAAACAGCTTGACGGATTTAGATTTAACAGATCATATTTTATCATCTCTGCTTGTATAAGCTTGTTAAGCTGCTACTTTATGATAATTATTCGTATTACTATATATGATAATATACGTATAATTGGATTTTCATTTCATACTATGCAGTCACGCAACAAACAATCAAAGAATTAAGTATTCCCGAACGCGTAGGTGCTGCACTATTACATTCATTCAGAATTCAGACATGCACAAGTAGAAGATAAATACTAAATTACATCACGAATTTAAAATACAAGTGTGACATAATACAACTCAATCTAAATTAATTCCCTATTACTGTAAACAACACTCACGTCAGTTATTAATTGCTGTTGGTATAGGTAATTTTATAAGTGGTAGGTGAGGTAATTTTAATTGTCATTTCAGACAAGTATGTTTGTTAGTTCAAAATTCAATATCAATATTAAAAAATTTAAATTGATCCCTTGTTCCTCGTGCATGTACCGCCCCATTATTGAATTCTACATGATTCTACATACCAACACCCTTAACCATGAGATTCTAATTTTAATAAGTACAATTAAGCTTCTATTGTTCATAAAGTATAATTGGATTGCATTATTGTAACTTTCATTTTGGCTTTGGAGAACAATGCTTTTAAAAAAAGTATGAAAAGCAAATCTAATTGCAGTAATATAAACAAATTCTGTAAATGCACTTTGATTTTGCGGCTGAATTAGCCGTATAATATTAAAATAAGAAAAACACAATGCATTGAATGGAATATGCGAAATGAAAGAAGAAAGAGAGTACTGTATTAATTTCTAATCGCTGGTTTATAATTTCTACAGCCTTATAATATATATACCCTTTTAGGGAATCATCGGTTATCATACATCATACCTAAGCACTAGAGGTGGCAACGAGCCGAGCCGGCTCGACAACGAGCCGAGTTCGAGCAGCAAACTTTCGAGCAAGTTCGAGTTCGAGCCGAGTTCGAGCCGGAAACTTTCGAGCCGAGTTCGAGCCGGAAACTTTCGAGCCGAGTTCGAGCCGAGCCGGAAAAACCCGTAGGTAAATGGTAAAATGTATCATTT
>JABASD010006278.1:0-10524 GCA_019776165.1 Pogonognathellus flavescens
AACAGAAGCCCGTCAATGCTAAGAAAGATTTTAAAAAGTGAGAGGGTGGGGAAACCGCATGAAATTTTTAACTTTTGTACAGAATAATTATTTCATTATTTGGACAAGCTTCTTCATATTTATCTTATTTATGCATGTTTTGATTTTCTGGCAACATATTATGAATCTTTCTGATGATGATGTTAACACAAACATTTTCTTTGACTTTTTTAAATACCACTTTATTTTGTGTTGCAATGCTTATTAAATATATACAATCTTTCTAATATAATGTCATTAATAAATTTAAAGCATGTTAAAATATAATATGAATTTTGAATGCTACTTAATAGCCCTGAGTTATTTCTTGAGACATAATACGTACCTAGTACCTATATTGGAAATACTCCATTGAATTTGCATAGAAATGTATTTGCAGTTATATTAAGTATTCATAACATGAGAAAATGTTTACCCGTTTTAATTGAACAATTAATCTTTAATCAATTAATGAATCCATTGTGTCTTGATTGGCAAACTCTCATGTTCATAAATAATCCAATTTCAACATCTTTAACCAACAAGGTAGGAATGGTCTTCAAGGCACCCCCATTCACTCACATTCAGAACTATTATGCGAATTTAAGTTAAGTGTGTCTTTGATATTAAAATGTACACATGTTAAAAATTTACACAAAAACAAAAATAGTGAAGTAATGTCTAATTTTCTAGAGAGCAGGACCCCAAAAGCTTTAATTAGATAGTAGGTAATTGTAATTAGGTATATGTAATTCTTACCCTGACTGACTTAAACAATGTCTTATTCATGAGAAGCAGTAGTGGTAATTTTCACTGAGTGACATGACAAGCCTAATCTCCGAAATTATCTCTCCTTCAACCACCGATTATTCCGCAACTATCGTGTCATCTCATGGTTCTGGACTTTACCTTGACTTTTGGGTAAATACCGCGGGAGCGGGAAGTTGTAATGTGACTGTTTATTGTTGTTTTATTCCGAGTGCTTTTTTTCGCTGTGCTGTGATTGATGATTTGTTTCTGACGATATTTGAAATACTATTCTAACACCTAATTGACTTATCGTCAACTTGAATTATCAATAATGGCTTCGAAATCACGTCGTCGTTCCGTAAGTATAATAATATGTTTAAAAATTTATTAATATCTTAGCTGATTTTTACTTTATTTCAAGATTTAATCAATGTCCACATATTCTAGCAGATTTATCAGTAATTTAATTCGCTGACTTTTAACAGTCAACGTGAACATTGTTAAGTTATAGGAAATTTTTAGATGAATAAATTGACCGCACTAGTCACTACTATTCACCAATGTGTAATGTGGATTTTTCAGTGATAATTTAGTTGAATAGACTTGTACTACTTTTTATTGCCTGTTGAATGATTTCAATTGATTTCCTTGCATTAACTTACATTTTTGTGATATTAATTTATTTGTAGATTTTGAAATCTCGCAATTCCATTGGATCAGGGGACACCGAAGAGATTATTCCCGACGTACAACCTTGTGCCGTTACCGATAACACAACCACATTACTTAGAAATGCCAAAAGAGTCAGTTTTTCAGCCAAACCTGAAATCAAGTAAGTGGGCTATGTTAGCAGAATTATTTTGATCGGTGATATAGAAAGTTAATTGTAGTGTATCTTTAACTGAACTTCATTCCTCATTTTCAATAGGGAAATTCCTAACTTGTGTGTAAGACCTGTAAGAAGGCAAGATGAAGGAATAGACATGGAAATGACCTTTTGTGCAGGAGGAGAAGACGTCTATCCTGAATGTGAAATATCTCCATACGATGAGAATCTTCCAATTGGAACAATGGACATGTCTATGTCTGAGACAATTCACGAATCCAGGAAAACTTCAATCAGTAGAGTTTGCACAGGAGGAGATTACGTTTTTCGAAAAAGTGAATTTCCTCCATTAGGAACATTCAATGATAATGTTCAAAATCGAGCAATGGATAGTGGACATGTTGATCCCGACCAGCTTTGTGCCAATAACACCACTGCATTACTTCGAAAGGGAAAAAGAGTCAGTTTATCATCCCAACCTGAAGTCAAGTAAGTGAACTTTATTTTCAAAATTGTTTTGAACGGAAATAGTGCATAGTTAACTGAATCTAATTTGTCATTTACAATTTTCAATAGGGAAATTCCTAACTTGTGTGCAAGAAAGCAAGAAGAAGGAATAGACATGGAAATGACCTTTTGCACAGGAGATGACGTTTTTCCTGATGAATATGAAATGTCTGCGTTTAGGACATACAATGAGAATCTTCCAATTGGAACAATGGACATGTCTATGTCTAAGACTTTTCATAAAATCGAATCCAGGCAAACTTCAAACAGTACAAACAATCTGGTACTCAGCCCTGACAGCCCTGCCTTCAGAATTCCGAACCCCGTAATTATTATACACAACACAGTCACGTATTCATTACAATAGTTTGTATGTTTTGCGTAGAAAGTTTTATTATATGATTTGAAATAATAATTTAATATTTTGTAAATTATTAAGAATCACAATGAACCATCAACTCGTTCCACAGAAGATGTCAATGAAAATGAAAATTGGTTGCCGACAATACCACTTTGGACAAGCAAAGGATTTACCGGAAATTCTGATAATGGAAATCTCACAATGACATTTGATGACAGTGTAAGAAGACAAGAGGAAGACATAGACATGGATATGACCTATGGCACAGGGAATGACGTTTTTCCACAGTGTGAAATTTCGGCATTTAAAACATTTAATGAAAATCTTCTCAATGGAACAATGGAGATGTCGATGTCTAAGACAATTCACAAAATTGAATCAAAGCAAACTTCAATTAGTGCAAACAATGCGGTACCCAACCCTGCCTTTAAAACTCCAAACACCGTAATTAATTAATTATATTTGCAAATTTATCATAATAGTTTTTCTTTAGCTTAATAAATCATATAAAATAATTTGAAATAATTATAATTTAATCTTTTAAC
This sequence comes from Pogonognathellus flavescens, assembly GCA_019776165.1. Classification (NCBI taxonomy): domain Eukaryota; kingdom Metazoa; phylum Arthropoda; class Collembola; order Entomobryomorpha; family Tomoceridae; genus Pogonognathellus; species Pogonognathellus flavescens. Next base: position 3,008 of record JABASD010006278.1, read on the forward strand.
TTTAACCATTTGCAGATTATTAAACCTCACAACGAACCATCAACTCGTTCCAGTGAAGATGTCACGGACATTGAAAATGCGAAGCTAACAGTCCCGGTTTTGACAAGCAAAGGATTTACCGGAAATTCTGATAATGGAAATCTCACAATGACATTTGATCATGGTGTAAGAAGACAAGACGAAGAAACAGACATGGATATGAGCTATGGCACAGGGAATGACGTTTTTCCACAGTGTGAAATTTCGGCATTTAAAACATTCAATGAAAATCTTCTTAATGAAACAATGGAGATGTCGATGTCTAAGACAATTCACGAAATTGAATCAAAGCAAACTTCAATTAGTACAAACAATGTGGTACCCAGCCCTGCCTTCAAAACTCCATACCCTGTAATTATATATCCATATTTTTAGTTTTTTAATAATTTTTTTGTAAACTGGTCTGAAATGATATAACGTTCAAATATTTAATTTTTTGTAGATTATTAAACCTCACAACGAACTACCAAAATGTTCCACAGAAAATGTCACGGAAGATGAAAATGCGTTGCCTGCTCCAGTCCCTATTTCCACAAGCAAAGAATTAACTGGAAATGCTAGCGAAGGAAATCTCACAATGACATTAGATCATAGTTTAAGAATACAAGATGAAGAAATAGACATGGAAATGACCTTTAACACAGACGATGACGTTCTTACAGACTACTATATTTCTGCATTTAAGACATTCAATGAAAATCTTCCTAATGGAGCCACGGACATGTCTATGTCAAAGACTATGCACCAAATCGAACCAAAGATAACTTCAATTAGTACAAACAATGCGGCACTCGGCCCTGTCTTCGGAATTCCAAATCCAAACCCCGTAATTATGTTAATCATTTTATCAGTTTGCATATTTTTCTCATTAAGTTTATCATAAAATTACCGTCTGAAATGATGCTATAATCCTTAAACATTATTTTGTAGATTTTTGAGCCACACAACGAACTGCCAACTCGTTCCACAGAACATGTAACGGAAGATGAAAATATGTTGCCTACAGTCCCGATTTTGACAAATAAAGGATTTATCGACAACTCTAAAAAGGGGAATTTCTCTATGGCGTTTGATCGCGTTGTGTATTCCGGACCGGCACACTTTCGTAAAAACAATGCTGATGCACTGCGCAAACAATTTCCAGGGTCATATGGTAGATTTGCATCCGCTGCCACACCTAAAAGAAAAAATACGGTCTTTAAGCATGGAACAAGTGTTGAAGTGCAAACCACTCCTTCTTTAGCAAATGAATGTAAATCTGCTTCAACATCTGCTAAATCTGCCTCTACATCTACTAAATCTGCCTCTACATCTACTAAATATGCTTCAATATCTACTAAATCTGCCTCAACGTCCATGGCATGTAGTATGTTGAAAATGAATGCAAGTCCACTCATGGACGGGGTTAAATCGCCGAAGGTCTCTGTAACAGCACTGAACGATTCGATTCAAGCCGAAAGCATTAAGGTGGCTGAAGTCGTAGTAGCAGATAAAACTGAAGAAGTACATGCAGTTCCAAAATTTGCTCCCAGTTCTGAGGAAGTAGCACAAAATGACGGCGAAAATTTACCCGTGGTTCCAAAATCTGCTCCCGGTTCTCAAGAGGCAAAACAAGTCGACGGAGAAACTTTACCCGTGGTTCCAAAATATACTGCCGATTCTGAAGAGGTGAAACAAGACGACGTAGAAATTATTCCCTCGGTTCCAAAATCTACTTCTAATTCTGAAGAGGTAAAACAAGACGACGTAGAAATTATTCCCCCGGTTCCAAAATCTACTTCTGATTCTGAAGAGGTAAAACAAGACGACGTAGAAATTATTCCCCCGAGTTCCAAAATCTACTTCTGATTCTGAAGAGGTAAAACAAGACGACGTAGAAATTATCTCCCCGGTTCCAAAATCTACTTCTAATTCTGAAGAAGTGAATAAAAAGAACAGAGAAACTGTGGTGGAAGTCAACCAATCTAATGAATCAGCAGGAATTTTTGAAGTCTCCCGTGCCACTTGCATATCGACGGATTCAGAGGACGACTCTGACGAGGACATACCTTCTTCAAATCTCGGAACTATTAAAATTGGCTCATACAATCAGAACGGCCCATTCATGAATCTTTTACAATTGCTCCAAAATTCTGTCGGTGTTGGGCGAGTTGTACTGCTGTATAAACTCAAAATTGTAGTGTGCAGCCTCCCTAATCAGCAATTTGAAGACTTTAATGAAGCTTTTGGAGAACACAATTTTCCAGAAGACTTACTAAAGTCTTGCAAGATTAATCGAGATTTGAAAGTAGAGCTGCTAAAACCACTTTATGTTGGGTTAGAGCAATATAGGAATGCCAACGCCAATATCTAACGAAGGAAGTTGCAAATTCTGAGTGGACGGTACCATCCAATTAAACAAATAAGAATGAAATAATAACATTAATGTCACTTCAATATATTTTTGTAGCGAATTTTGTACTCCGTCTGTGTATGAGACATACTTTTATTTATTAGTAGTACATTTTACGATACGTTCATGTCATTTATTTGTGTGTTTAAATTAATTTTAATGAAGTTTAACTAAGGCTGTACATTATAAAATAGCATGAAGTTGTATTCGTGTATTTATAAACCAAAAATAAGCAATTGTAATTTCTTAAAATTGAAAAGTTGACGAATTAAATTATGGATAAAAACAACTAATATTATGATATTGTCAGATTTTTTACATTGAAATTGAATAGTTGCGAGACATTTCAGTTTTATACTTTTTTCTTACACTGCCTCTGCCTAATCATACTTAACATCTATAGATATTTGATACTATTGGTGTTCTTTCTGAACAAGTGTTGAAAATCCTGGCACCGACATCGTCGATTTTATTTCGGCCCTTATTGTATGTAGTTGGAACACCCATACTATACTGCGTATTACATAGCATTGCGTTTAACTATTAATTGCGTTTACAGAATCAGGCGTAAGAAACAATTTATATACAGCAACAGATGATAATAATAGAGAGTCTGCGATTGAAGCAAAATTTTATATTGCTTGTTTCATTTTGATTGAAAATAAATGTCCAATTAAAAATTTGAAGGAAATCATTCAAATTTTTAGCATGAAATTCAAAATTGAATGATTTGAAGTGGAAGTTTTTCTTCGCTTCCGAAATCGAAGCGAAGCAAGCTGGGGATTGTTTTCAATCGCATACTCTCTAATACTGTACATTCTCTTTGGATAGGAAATCAGAGAGGAGCAATTAATATTGTGACCTTTGAGCTTATTATTGCACTATTTCACAATTATTAAGCTTTGAATTGAATATTTTTAAATACGTCGGAAATCAAGCCGAAATAATAAAAAGATGGTTCGAGTGTGGTACATGGACAATGAAATCACAGATCAACGACTGGAACACTTTTTAACTAATCCTCCACAATTGGTCAGTTTAGAAGAATTGAAAAAGTTAACAGGTGTTCTTTACTGGAAGGCAAGTTCATTTTAAACAGTATTTTTACTTTCAAAGTTCATATAATTAATTTGCAAACTAAAAAGAAAATCTTAGTGTTACATTGTTTTGTATACATTGGCATTTCCTACTTGCCAGTTGAATAAATACCTAATAAATATTTTAACCTTAAAATATTACTTTTTTAAACTTTTTTGGTGTTTGGAGTATTAATCTGACCTTTCTAATAATATTCTAATTTTTTAAGTTTCGCCTAACGTAAATTTTCTTTAATATACATACAAATAAGAAATAAATAATGCAGTTAATGATTAACAAAAGTATTTTTGGTCCCAAATAAATAATTCAATTCTAAATTGGGCTCTTTGATTTAATGTAATTTCCAGGACTAATTTTATATTTGCAATGCATGAAATATAACAAGTTTTTGCTGTATATGTATCATGAATATTTACCAAAATTGTATAATTTTTAGAATTTGATTCGTGCAATTTTGATTTAATTATAATTAGAAAAACAAGATTAACTCATCGTATATTTTCATTCTGTCAAACATTAAACTTTAATTCACAATGATTAAAAATTTACAAGTCATGTTTCAAAACATTTTGCTGAAATGAAAAATGAATAATGCAGATCGATGTGGACAATCGGAAGGAAGAAGGCATCCTTGATAAGGTGAAGAACGACAGAGGATACACTTACGAAGATGTGATCGAAATATCGGAAGATAAATTGCCAAACTACGAGGAGAAGGTACCAATATGCCCATTTTTAAATCTTCAAGTAAATTTCTTATAAATTCATAAGTAATAGTTTATAATGGATATTAACGCATCAGTTTGATTTGATAGTTGAAAATCTTTTTCACGGAACATCTTCACACAGATGAAGAAATTCGTTGTGTTTTGGCTGGATCGGGTTATTTTGATGTTCGAGCTGACTGTGGAAACGACTCCTCTTCTGAGCCGTGGTTGAGAATCGAAGTTGTAAAAGGAGACTTGTTGGTTCTGCCAGCAGGAATTTATCATCGTTTCACTTTGGACATGAACAATTACATCAAGGCAATGAGATTATTCGTTGGGGAACCCATTTGGACTCCGCATAACAGGCCTGTGGACGACATGGAGTGTCGCCAAGCTTATTTAACTCAAAAGCAAAAGGGCTTCGAAGAATGAGGAAACCCTCAAATCTGACAAGGTCATAAAGATCCACCACTGTTCTTGAAATTATCAAAAAGACTTAAAGTCATTTTCAAAGTCCATTGGTTTAAACATGTACATTATGAATTTTACAAATATTTTCTTAACTTTCTGTCATTTCTATATACATGGTACCTAACCATTAATTAATTAATTGGATAAGTATGTGCTGTATTCATTAGTACGAAGAAGTCAGTTAATTTCGGCAATCGAATATAAAAAATAAATATAATAATACAGGGAATGTTAGTTAATAATATTCCTAATTTCTCAATTTGTGTTGTAATATAAATTGTCTAAAATAATTAGTTGAATAAAAATACTCTTTGTTTAATCTGTACCTACTTCATACAGATATACAAATAAATGACATTAAATTGCATGAAGCACATTTTCATTTTAATTTATTCTCCAAGTGTTAATTGTCCGCTGTTATTGCAAACTGCATACCCCACTTCGTGATAAATCTCACATTAACTTACATAATATTATTTAATACATAATATAAAAGTAAGCAATGCAGTCATGAAGGTTCATTAAAGGATTTTAAGTAGAGCTCATTGTCAATTCATCAGTAGAACACGAAATAATTACAGTGGAGCATTTAATTATATTTGCAGATTAATAAAAAATTTACGTCATAGTAAATATTTAATTTTAAACAGCAAAAGCTTAAGGACATAGGTTCGGGCAATTCGCACACTTTAAGTGCGCATTGCCCCAACCTGTCCCTCAGGTACTTTCTGTGTGTCCCACATTATAAAAGACCGTGAAAAATTACTTGATTTCTTCAGAACTGTAAATTCCCAAGTTGTCACGCATCACCCCTATCATTATCTGTGCCTAACACACTTTATTACTATACAATCATAGAATCATACTTTACCGAGCTCAATGTTTTTCTACATTCGGTTAATTAATGAGGCACTCCAAGTTGAAACGGTTAACCATATAAAGCCCAAGAAAAATTGTATACATTTTAAATATACATTTCAGTGCATGCTCAAACAACCTTGATTTATTATGAGCAATGTAAAGTTTGTTTCGTCACAGAGTAAATAATCCACTAACTGCACTGTGCACTCTGGATTAACCTTAACGATTTTAGAGATAAAGATGCCATGCAATAATTGCCCACTTCATGACCTTCTGCGTCGCTTACACAAATGAACTTATTTACTTAAAGACTCAAACAAAAAATTAATGAAGGTATAGCTCTCACCTGAAATCTTGATTTGATTGCACTATAATTTACTCATTGCAATTCTCGACTCTGGATATGAATTTTCTGCCTTGTGTATTTATCCACCAGGGCTATACAGCTATGAATTATTTGAGTGGGGCATCAGCATAAAAAAGCAAAGAGAAGAAGAGGAAAGAAAGATAATAAGTCTTCTTTGATGTTCTTTGAGTAATAAATTGATAGGACTACTGCTGTCTATTTCTGTTGGTCGTGTTCATGATTGATTTAACTTAGTTTCGGCCAAAGGGAAACCAATAATCAATAAATCTCATAATTTATTCAAACCAAATATGTACGAAACTAACAAGCAGTTCTTTCTTACTCGAACAAATACAGTTATATGAACTTCATCGCTTCTCAAATTTACTTATGACTACCTAATCACAATTTGCTAATGTATATATGTCAAGAGCATTATACACGTGAGTATATCATATTATACGATATAAGTTTCTTCAGCTTATGTGCGTATCCGAGGTATCTCGTTTTATATATTCACCACTCGCATTTCAGTCGTATCGGCCGATTAGACAAGTCAGCTTCTGCAAAAACTTTGTCAACCCTGAAAAATGTGTAGGTGCTAATTAACTTTTAATTTTAATCGTGCCATGTTATGTGAACAAGGACGTACCGACGAGAGGAGGAGAGGCACTTGCCCTCTCCGCATTCCGGGAAAAGTGCAAAAAATATCTCAAACTTGACTAAAAATCGCCAAAATTTTCGCGTTTGATATATTTCGGAACATATTTTTGCAAAATTTTTGCGCTATACTCGAATATGATATTTTTCTGCACTTATATTACTGTGTGCCCCCACCAATAACAAATCCTGGGTACGCCCTTGTATGTGAATAAACACACAGACGTAATTATACAGAATAAAGTCCACCACTTTCAATAAATAATTATCTGTGACATGCTATCTCTTTTATTAAATGCACTTACTGGTGGCTGTTTGAAAAATGCAAGAGATTGACAAAGGTAAGTGAAGTATTATTTTTTCTGTCTGCTTTAAGTTTAAGAAACGAACATAACATTTCATTGTTCCTACAAAAAATGAAATGATTCATTAATATTGCCAGATCTCTTTGAGGTTAAATATTGACGGTTTAATGTAACTATGAAAATTTCATACTTTTTCGCAAATATAATTCCAAGTTGTCTCATGTCGGCTAATATATCGACCATCAACATTCTTATGAATATAATATATTCCTTGTGAATATATATGAATATATATTACCAGCAAATATATATTTCCTCCGGTTCTCCCAAACTTATACGTACATAGAGGTATGTTATTAATATTACATTGAGACCTTGAGAAATGCCGTAACGAATATTTGGCTTAACTTTTTTTGAACGCTGAAGAAAGACGGATAAATAATAGAACTTTTAATAGTACAATCTGTCACAACCTGAAACAAAGTTGCGAATCAGAATGATCAAATATTATTTAAGTTAAGGTTTCTAATTGGTTAATTTGCTGTATACATGTTTAAAGTTACCCCACTAAAAATTTCATGTCGAGTTCTGACGAAAAAACAAGTTAGCGAGATTTTCATGCATAATTCGGTATAATT
>JABASD010006279.1:0-10523 GCA_019776165.1 Pogonognathellus flavescens
AGCTTAAAAGCTTATTTTGCCCCCATGTATTTAAGCCTAAGGTTGAATTTAAGAGCTTAGACTTAGCTTATTTTCAATTTTTCGGAGCTTGCTTATCCGGGCTCTGCTAATAACATAAGTGTACGTAACTCGAAAAATTTCCCTGGAAACGCCCCGCCCCATTCGGGGGCGGGGCGTCATTCAATTCGATTTCCTCAAATTAGCTCTGCCTCCTTCGGTAGCGGAGCTACTTTCAAAATCGATTTCTCTAACTTAGCCCTACCCTCTTCATCAATTTTGCTAATTTGGCCGCATTTGGCCCCGCCTACTCAATCAGTTTCTCTTTAAACCTGTGTTACGTGTTTTCCAAACATATTCCATTTCCTATTGGGGGCTGCTGCTTGGGCAATCCCCTGGCTACGGGCATGTTGATAACTATACTCTTTTATCACTGTAAATCATATTCCTGGTTTAATTATATTTAGGTATATTAAATCTAATAATATTACCACACTAAATTGTCGGTTTAGATTAATTCAGGTGGTACTGGTACTTATCTTGTTTTGTTGCGTATAAAAAACCACTGGAATACAAAACTTCTAGCTGTGGGGCTGCGGTGTTGGATCGTTATAAAATAATTTTACTTAGCTTTGCAGCAAATCAGTTTGTAATTTACAGCGCTTTGTGCATTATAAAGTGTGATATTCATGTTGTGTGGTGCTGTACACATTACAAAACTTAATTTTTCATTGCATTGAGTTTATTGCTAATTACAATTTTGGGTTAAATAAATTTAGCACTACGATGAAAGATCTTGCAATTTTAACGAAACTACTGCAAATTTGTTCTTATATCGGTCTATTACAGTTTGATAAAGATGGCAATTTTAAATTGTTTTCTCATAGAGGATTTGTTTTTCTAATATTTTTTATGTTTCACATTATTGCATCACAAAGTGGAATTTTAATGCTCCTCTTGGACGCCGAGCTGACTTTACAAGCAGATGCGACATTGTTGAATACAGTAAATTTATTTTTAGCATGTAACTGCTACGTTACGTCAGAGATTTGCTATATTTTGTGGCTGTGCGTGAGTTCCAAAATTATCAAATGTAAAAATAACATTTCAAAATTTGATATTACTTTCGGTATAAATGAAGCAAAAGAAAATTCGTTGAGTAGCTTTTGTAGGCAAAACTGCAATTTTATATTTGTGGTTGTAAGTTCTTTCTTTGTTGCACTGGGAAACATGTACCTAATGATTTTTGGCGCTTACTACTTTCTGATAGTGAAACAATTTCAACAGGAATCCTTTTATTGGAAAAATATGATTATCTTGGTTAGGTTTTATTACTCAAAGTGCTAACGTTGCATTTGTATTCCTTGCAACACATTTAGTATTGCTTCATCTTTCACCTTGTGTTATAATAAACGTAGTCAGTTTGATGTCCTGTATAATCTCATCAAGGCTAGAAAAAATTACACGAGAGTTAAATATCAACATACCACACTCCCAAAATGATAAAGGGATTGATACATTTATGGGCGCATCTAAAATTGAAGTTGAAAAGCGAAACATTTTGATTTTGCACGACCAGTTGTTGCTTCTTTCGGAAATTGTAGAAATGTTAAAAAATGCGTGCCGATATTTTATATTGATTTATATGAGTATTTTCACTGTTTCTACGTGTATATCATTTTTTTACTGTGTAGCATATTTAAGAAATTCAATTTGGTATAATTACATAAGTCTGTCTTTGTTTGCCATCGGTGTATTGCAAAATCTTTGTTTTGTAAACTGCGTGGAGTTAATGTCTGCAAAGGTAATTTCGTTTAATATATATTAATAAATAATTTTACACAGAACTTTTATCTGTATCTGTATAGCAAAGTACATGTAAGAGTAATGCAAGCCGTATGTGTTTATAAATTACAAATATTATGATTTTTTCAAATTCTCAGCTAGATTCATTCAGACTGGCAATAATGAAAATCGGTGTGGATGAGTTACACCATGTAAAAATGTTGGCTAATGTATTGAACTTTGAGTTAACGGGCTGCGGATTTTTTACACTCAACAAACGAACTTTGACCTCTGTGAGACATTTATTTGTAATTCTAAGTTTTTTATACCGTTATACCATCTTCAATTAAGTTTTACATTTGTTTTCAGATTATTAGCACCGTGATTACATACACCGTGGTGCTTTCCCAATTCCGTGTAGCGATAGATGAATCTTAACATTTTAGGGCAAAATTTCCATTGTGTAAGTAATGATACAACCAAACTATCAAATTCGATAAAAACATTTCATAATTATTCCGAAACTCAAACCAATATTGTAATATTTAAAATGGGTGAAAGATGTTTGAAAAGCTTCCAATTTCTTCATGGCGCATAATAACGTTTCATTATCAAAAATAATTGTAAGCTTCTTATTATTGCTACTAATATTACAAAAATAATGTGCCTATAATATAAATAAAAAACACTTTAATACGTCACATTCATGATAATGATAATGGTATTGGTGTTGCAGAATATTTTTAGAGTTGTTAGGCTGAAAATGTATATACTGTTATAAAAAAATCATGAACGCTTGTTTTTTATTAGCTAGCTTTGCATAATTATATTATTATTACTTTTATTTTAGGTGAATGATTTTTCGGTGAATGAAAGACTGATTAATCATGCTTCGTCCTGTTTTTAAATTTTTTCAATCAGATATGAAAAAATTCAATGAATGTGTTTTCAATATTATAATTTTTGTCTATTTTTAATAATGAAATCAAAAAGTTTCAATAAAAGAGCATAAAAGTTAACATAATCCGTTTTAAACGCTCTTTTCTGGTGATGCTATTTAGGTATATCGTTTTGCCAGCGCGGCATATTGTACTTACTGTTAGTATATGAAATGTTTTTATTTTATTTCCTCTTTTAAAATAAAATGTAATTAATTTTGTACATAACTGTTTTAAAAATATATGCAGTTTGAACCTATCATATTATAATCATATTATGATACAAATATAATAGAAAATGCCAGTTTGGTATGATGTGCGAAAAACTTTTGAATAATGAAATTTATTTAGTGAAATAATAAAATTCGTTTAATATATAATTTTCATTATATAATGTAAGATTGTAGTTTTAATATTACGTATTAATATTTCAGTTCAAAGAAACGTATATTAATTTTATATTACATTTTCTTCAAATAGTAAGTAAATTAATAAAAATGCAACTTTCTTTTTTGAAGCTTGATGAACTTTTGCAATCATGTTATAATTTATATTATTAAACAAACATTTCAAACCCAAATACATCATTCATTATCATTCTACATAAGAATAGTAGTGCAAACATACATTTAAGTATAACTTCATTAGAACTCTCAAATTCCCTTGTAATGGATAAAATTGTATATTCGCAGTCACATTCTCAGTCCCTGTGACTGTGACTTCTGTGTGAATCTTTCTACTAATAGTTGGGTTTGCGCTAAGTAAATTCCATTAAGTAAATGAATTAGGGAAAGTCAATTTTTAGTCAATGTAGTCAATACTAATGCTTTCATTTCGCTAAAACGTAAATGTCAGTGTTAATGTTATATTAGAACACTTTTGTTGGTATATCTTTGTTCCCAATTGATTGTTGCAGTATTAAAATTAACAATTCTGACCTCCGCGAATCATACAATAAAGTATTGAAATGAACATTTGCATTTAGAGTTTTTGCAGTTTAATTCGCTTTTACAGCTTACTACATTTCCCTATAGATATTATAGATAAATATATAATAATGACAGATTTATCTGCATTGTCAAAATTGTTGCAATTACTTGGCTATTTTGGCTTTCTGCCATATGGGGATAATGGTCGACTTAAATTAAAATCTTTTCGAACCGTTGTTTCTATTGTGGTTTTTATATTTTATATCATTTCGTTTCAAAAAGTCGTTTTGCTATTACTTTCTTTCGCAGAGCATACGATACAAACTTACAATTTAATTCTGCATAATGTAGTTGGAATGATTTTATCTTTAATTTCTTTAGGGGCATCATCGTCTAGTTACATTATGTGGCTTTTCATGAGTGGCAAGATTGTCAAATGTCGAAATTACATTTCGTCTTTTGATATTTGTTTCCCGGGAAGTAAAGAAATAGATAGGAATAGGAATAGTTTAACGAAGAATTGTAATTTTATAATTTTGTTTGTAACTTCAATCGTAATGTCAGTGACCAATATATACTTCTTAATTTCAGGTTCCCATACTTTCCTTTTACAAAATCAAATGTATCTTAAATCTTCCTACTGGGGCCAAATGACCTCTTTGATAGATTTAATAACTCAAAATTCGGCAATTTCATATTCATTTTTTGTAGTACATTTAATTGTATTTCAATTCTCACCTTGCCTCATATTGAACATTTTGGGAATTATGTCATGCATATTGGCCACACGAGTTGATAATATCATTTACGTTCTATTGGAACAAAACGTTTTGTCAATAGTAAACACTAATGAACTTAAAAACTTATGGTGCAGTCCGAAACGCCAATTTAAAACAATCATAGATACATTACATGATAAATTAGTATTTCTTTCAGAAATTATGGAAATTTTCAAAAATGCTAGTCAACTCTTTATCCTTTTTTTCATGAGTATAACCACAACTCTTTCTTGCGCTTCATTTTACTTTTGCGGAGCTTATATAAGAAGTTTTAGTTTGTACAATTGTTTCAGTGTTTCGATTTTTGTAATTGGATTAGTGCAAAATCTATGCTTTGTAAATTGTGTAGAGTCTATTTCATGTAAGGTAATCAATAAAACATATTTTAACATTTGATAAATTATAGTTGATCAGCTCTATACTATAGTCCAGTTTCAAAAATTGGAATTTTTGCATTTGAAAGCAAAATGGAAATTAAATTTACATAAACTACTACGATTTTTAAAACTTTTAGCTGGAAACTTTGAGATGGACGTTAATGAAAAGTCGTAACATGGAGCTTTGTCATTTAAAACAATTGGCACTGACTTTAAATTTTGAATTGACCGGTTGTGGATTCTTCACCCTTAATAAAAGAACATTAACATCGGTAAGAAGGACCATAAAAATATTATTATCTCAGCCCAAACTGAATCAAAAATTTAAAATTGTTTCGTTAGAATATTAATTTAATAAATTGAAAATTTTATTTTCAGGCTATAAGTACCATCATAACATATACCGTCGTACTCTCACAATTCCAGATTACTAATAAAAATACCGAATAAAAAATGTATCAAACATTTACATGTGGTTCAAAAGGTTGATATCAATGTAAATGTTTAAAGTTAAAAAGAATAAACCATTCAACACGAATGTAATTAAGTATCGAAAGTTCATATTGCCATAATTTATTCAAAACAATAGAATTTATTATATTTAACCACAATTTTATGACAATGGAAAGAAGAATAATCGATTTTTGTTTTTGCACAAGGGCCCTAATTCTTGATATACAAATATAATATTACTAACACAAGATAAATAAGACTTATTTTTAATGCGCCAATAATTTAAATGAGTAGCCTATAAAATAAATGGATTGTTTTTTTGCAAAGAAAGTAATTTTTTTATTTACAACAAAAGAATCGCCTATAAAAATGAGTAAATAGCTTTGCACGAGTAGCCAATACGTACGAAGGAATAGCCAATTAAAAACGAAAGAATTGCCATTAGTCATTAAATACAGCATGAATTAAATTAAAATCGTATTGGTACAAGTCAAACGAGAATGGGGATAAAACCTGTCAGATTAATTATTTTGTTTTTCACTATATTGGTATTATTGAATCCATTAGTAATAGAGGGAGCGGCGTCAGCAATAAGTATTTCAGGTGTGTAAATAACATCAGGCACTACTAGCTCAACACCAATCCAAACATGTTGTCCTCTCCAGTCTCATTAACACAGAGCATCATCCCCACAGGATGGAATGTTTTATCTTTGTCAGTTAGCCCCAATAAGATTACTGGTTATACTAAAAAATTAAGCTTATATGTAGCATCTGTATGCATATGCTTGTCACAAATTGCGAGAGATAGTAGCCTTTTCGTGGAGTAAAATAACTTAAACACTTTCTTGTCAGCGTTAGTTTCGTATGAAACAACAAAAAATGTATCTGGCTCTTCTGGAACTGTAATATGGTTTTCACAAAATTCTTTCAGTTTATGTAGATAAATGATATTGGGGTTGGTTGTTTTCCGATAATATTGTAGGAAGCTCACTAACTTAGCTTTGGATGGCACAGACAATTGTCGTTCAGTCAGATCAGCATAAAATATTCTAATTTTTTGTTCGAATCCAACCTAACGGTTATTCTTTTAATCTATAGGTTAATTATTCGTTTATGGGTATTTACATAATTCACCTATATGCCATTCTTTTATGGCTTTCGTTTGTTTTATGGGTAAGAATAATTCTTATGGAGTAGTCGTTATATTTATTGGCAATTAAATGGTAGCCGATAAATACAGATAATAGTAATTAATCCCCTAATCTTCTCGGGCACCCCTTCCCGTATTTCTGTATCATAAATATGCCCTATATAATTATACATACATTTAATTATGCATGTAATTTCAATAAACTCGCAAATGCTAACATAATTTAGGAAAAAATTATACTATCAATTAATTTACCAAAGTCAATGAAAAAATGATTTGTTAGGCGGGCGGGTCCCTGGATCATTTAAAAAGCCTTACACATTAACACTCACAAAACCGCAAGGCTGAATCTTTTGTAAATGAATGTTTATTTTCTTAATGTACCCTACATTAATAAATAATCAGCTAACAAATTAGGAAAAGTCATTTTGTGTTAATCAAATATTAATAAAATCCTTCATTTGTCATTTAACTAAAAAAACCTTAGCGTCAATGTTGGCATTCTTTGTGATTGGCATTTCGCTGCTTCTAAATCATTTGCCCAATAATGAAATCAATAGCAATTATTTAATTGAATTTTTGAGTTTATAGTTACACAAAATGATACTTTAACAAAATGATATTAATTATTAAAAGGAATTGGTGGAGCAAATTGAATTAAATTTATATATGTTTTACAGTTTCAATCAAAAATATTATACTGCAGACTGTCAGTTTTTCCCAACTATCCTATCATGTCGGATTTAAATGTACTATCGAAATTGCTTCAGTTTCTTAGTTATTTCGGCTTATTGCCATATCAGGATAATGGTCACTTTAAATTAAAATCTAAACGAGCAGTTATTTTTATTCTTGTTATCATTTTCCACACAATTACATTTCAAAAAGATTTTTTACTATTACTTTCAATGTATGAGCATACATTGAAAACTATAAACTTAAACTTGTATAGCGTAGTGGGAATGATTTTTTCTTTCGTTTCCTTAGGAGCGGCAGCGTCCTGTTATATAATTTGGCTTTGGATGAGTGGTAAGATTGTGAAGTTTCGAAATTACATTTCTTCTTTTGATACTTTTTTCTCGGGAAGTACAGAAAAGGATAAAGAGTTCAGGAATAGTTGGACAGGGAATTTCAATTTTATAATATTGGTTGGAACTTCGCTTGTAGTGTCAGTGACCAATATATTTTTTCTAATTACTGGTTCTTACGTTTTCATAATGCATAGCAAATCTTTTTCAGAATCTCTCTCGTGGGGCACAGTGACCTCTGTGTTAGATACTATCATCCCACACTCTCAAATTTCATATTCATTTCTTGTTGTTCATTTTATTTTATTTCACACCCTGCATTGTACTGACTATGTTGGGGTTTGTTTCATGCATTTTGTCTTCACGAATCGATGACATAAACCACAATCTAAAACACAACGTTTTATTCATAGCAAACATCAAGGAATTTAATAAACACAAATGGTGCAGTCCGAAAAGTGAAGTCCAAATAGTCATTGACACAATACACCATCAATTAATATTTCTCTCAGAAATTGTGGAAATTTTAAAAAATGCGAGTCGACTCTTCATTCTTTTTTTCATGAGTATCTTCACAGCAGTTACTTGCATTTCATTTTTCTTCTGCGCAGCCTATGTAAGAAGTTTTAGTTTGTATAATTGTTTTAGTGTTTTGATGTTCATTATTGGATTAATGCAAAATCTATGCTTCGTAAATTGTGTGGAGTCTATTTCGTGTAAGGTAATGAACCGAAAAATGTTTCCTTACTTGAGATATTATTTTACACTTACATTTAGAGATATTTAGTTATTTCTTTTACATAATTTAAATCTGAATATTTTGGTAGTGTGAAAGTGATTTGAAAATTGTGTTTATATTTTATAAATTTGTGTGATTTAAAATATTTTTTAGCTCGACAATTTAAGATTGACGTTAATGAAAAGTTGCAATGATGAGTTGCGACATTTAAAACAACTAGCGCTGACTTTAAACTTTGAATTGACAGGTTGCGGATTCTTCACTCTTAATAAAAGAACATTAACATCTGTAAGCCAAAACACATAATTTCATAAAATGCATTTTAATGCCCTGGGTGAATGACTTTATAAATTTATGAAGGAATTTACTTCACTGTTGATATGATTTCAGATTATCGGCACTGTCATAACTTACACTGTCGTACTCTCACAATTCCAAATTTCTACCCAAGATTCCAAATAAAAATTTGTTTAAATATGTCTATGTATGTAATTGCAATAAAGAAGCAAGGAAATGTATAAATATATATTGTACACTTCTTTTTATTTATTAAGTAGCGCAAGCTACTTTATTTATTTTATTTAGTTTATTTTGACACCTGTATGGAACAGCCTAGTGCTGAATTGTGTTGTCAATCAAATAAAGTCATCAAATCAAATCAAATCAAAATAAGAATAGTGGCTACGTCTGTCCGTCTGTCCGTGACCATCATAACTCACGAACAGATGAACACAATTCGTTGAAACTTCTCATGCGTGATGTCTGAGTCCCATCAAAGGTCAAATTCGTAAATGCAGTCAATCGGTTAACTCCTTCATGACCTTTGACCTTGAAGATGTGTCACCAATAACTCACGAACGGATTAACACAATTCGGTCAAACTTCTAATACAGTATTTTTAGGTCACAGCAAAGGTGCAGTTAGTAAATGGGGTCAACCGGTGAACTCCAACATGACCTCTGACCTTTTCTTGCGCTACTATATTACAACATGTTTGAATGGTTTATTTTATTTTATTTATGTCATGCGTTCTTGAAAGTCTTACATTGCTTTTTTGTATGTGGCTACTCAGACAAAGTACTTACATGAGGGTGTAACCAATCTCTAAAAATGTATAATTCTTTTATTACATAATAATACATAATTGGTTTGACATGATTCCTTTTGACAGAATATTAATATTGATACCAGGAAAAGAGTTTTTATTGTCCTTATGTTGACAGTGGAAGAACCACTAAACATCCAAACTCATAATTTTCTAATTTTCTAATCACTATTTCCAACTTGATTGTTTCAACTTGATATATCAGTAAAATGGAACACCTGGAACAGCAACAAAAGTTGTTATCAAGTTAACAATGATTAGAAAATTGTGAGTTTGAACATTTAGTAGTTCCTCCTCTGTCAATTTAAGAACAATCAAAACTGAAACTTGGGTGTTTTAAAAATTTAACTCCCCTTATAATAACTTACATGTAACCGAATTCAACAAACAATTGCAACCTGTTTTGTGTTAGTTTTTAAAATTCGTTTTGAAGTTGGATATAAATTTATCTTTATTGCGTAAACAGTTCAGTTTACTCAATACTTACAGAAAGTATTATTTAATGCGGTGGCCATTATTAAGTAACCGAATTGATTCCGGGAAAACAAAGCATACGGCCATATATTTATAACATTATTTAGTTGCGAAGCAACTATATGCTTTTGTTTTGTCTGTCTGTGTATCAAACTATCTATCTATGTTACTATGTATCTGTGCGCAAAAATGTACCACCTACAGTGAACCACCGTGCCATCTTTAGGTAGTGGTATTCATAGTATATTACAACCTTCAGTAGTATCAGTAGTACATTACAGATTTTGGTAGTGCATTACACGCCATCTATAGGGTGGTCACCACAATACCCCCAAGGGCGTAACCAGCTAACTTTTTAGGGGTGGTCACCATAAATCCTACAATTGAGCAATTAATGATCCAATTGAACAAATATAGACCCAATTGAATAGAACAATTACTGGCTGCTTCGCAACTATATTTCATTGGTTTGCAATGGTTTATTATTATTAAGTAGCGCAAGCTACTTTGCGCTACTTTATAAGAATGGTGTAGGCGTCTGTCCGTCCGTCCGTCCGTCTGTCTGTGACCACTATAACTCACGAACGAATGATCACAAATCGTTCAAACTTCTCATACGTGATCTATGGGTCACAATAACGGTCCAGTTTGAAAATGGTGTCAATTGGTCAACTCTTTCATCCTCTTTGACATTTTAGAATAACTACTGTATTGACACAGCCTCAATAGTACACTGCAGGTTAAATACTGTTAAGTGATTATATTTA
>JABASD010006280.1:0-10522 GCA_019776165.1 Pogonognathellus flavescens
AATATTCGAGCTACTTACAATTTAGTGATAACAACAGTTTATACATTACTAATATTATTCCTAACTACATTCCCAACTATATTACTATACCCCAACCCTTTCAATACTGGAGTTTCCTTGCATAACCAACATGGAACGATACTTTGCATGAGTTTGCTGGTGAACAGTCTATAATCTGGGAATACCATATTACCATATATGAAGAGCTCCGTAAACAAACGCCCAAACTCGGAGAGAATTATCATTAATTGTTACCAAGAGAAGAAATAATGTTAAAATCAACAAATTGCAGTGTTGAGAATTATCCAAATTCTTAATTATATTTAAAACTTTAACGAAACTTTTCATAACTGAATTTAACTAACAATTCGTATTCTCAATACAACACGTTACACACATGACACAATTTGCTATTACAAGTTTGATTTTGATTAGATTATCTTTCATTATTTAATAATCCTGCGAAGAATTCTTGTTTCCTAGTCGGTAAAAAATTCATCATGCTTCTGATATCAGCGATCTTTTCTGGACATACAGGCAATGCGTTTTCATACAAGGCTGGTAATTGAAAGTTGTGAAGGCACATAGGACTCCACTGGGGTCTATTCACTATTCTTCCTCGTCCACTGTTGGCGGCACGTAATTGATGAGTAACCCATTGCGTATTTTGATTATAATCTGTTTTAGTCCTCAATATTGATGGACTACATTTTCTTGATTGAATCCAATGATAATGCGTAACTAAAAACTCTTGCGGTTTAGGGATCAAGGCTTTCAGTGCACTAATGTTGAAAAAATCGTTGAAACGCATTTGAAAAACTTCGAATGGCTGATTCACACGAGCCTGTTCAATAATTCTGATCCAATCCTCAGGGTTATGAACGGCTTCATTTTTCTGCGCTCTTTCTATGGCTGCAAAATGTCGATCGCTGGATAGGAAGGTGTGGCCCGAAACTAAAAATTTCTGATTGACCTGTTTTAAATAAAACCTTCTTTGTAGACCTCAATAAATATGATTAAATATTGTTTAATGGCAATTTTAATATTACCTCGGAGAAAAATCCTTCATAAATCATGAGCTTGTACAAACAAACGTTAGAATAGTTGTTATTCTGGCCAGAGCATCTGTCTGACCAAATGGTCAAGGTTCTTTGTTCTCCTTCCAGTAATCTTGTAAATTTGGTTGTGACAAAAGTTAATATCGATGAGCCAATGTCATCCTGCCCTCTATTTCCGTCTGTTTCGTTCCAGAAGAACATCGTTGATTGATCCTGGCAAGGTTGTGTGACAGCAAAATTATAGGATGAGAATTTCCGCTTATAATACATCTCACCGTGGCTAAGTCGGGGTGAGAGGAGTATTTGCTGCAGATCTACACAAATTACAATAAAACTGTCGTCTTGTATTCCTTTGTTGATGTCATTCCTCATTTCAGTGTAACCCAAATCCGCAACAGTATGATGAGCATCTAATTCATTCTGCGTGTTTTGAATTGCAACAGCTTCTCTGGGATCTAAATTGCACATTCTTCTATAAAGCAAGTCGCACTGTCCACATGTGTCTGACTTGGGAACACCAAAGTGCAATTTTGTTGATCTTAGTATATCTTTGTATAGATGCTCCAAGTGGTCCACTCCCTCTCCATATCTATCAACAAAAATACGATACATCTTGCTCGCATTTAAATCTGGTTCTAGGTATTGTCTCAGGGGATCGCCAGCCTGTCAGGATAATTATAATTTCAAACTGTTACATTACATGATACAATTACATGATAAATGTGATATTATTAATTAGGTTAGTTTGGAATATACAATGCGTGTGTAATGTGAGAGGTAAGTAGGAAAAGAGTAAATATGCTCTTGAATCAGATGAATCGTCTCAGCAGTATGTTTATTAGGTCGATTTTGATGTGACCCTCTATGATCCTCGACTTGCGTATCCCCTCGGAGTAGTTTCTTTCTTAAAACTTTAACTCTGTCGTTAGTTATTTGAAATGTGTCTAGGAATGTTCTTAAGCAACACTCCAACTTTTGTCCATTACTCCGCCGCAAGTAGTAACCATACGTTGCTTTTCGACGACTGAATTCTATGTCTACTGTGCGTTCTTCTGGGACAGACCAACTCATGAGTGAAAAGAGTATATTTGACTGCCTTGAGTAGTTTTCGTAATCCATGCGCCAAAATTCCTGACAAATAATTATTTTTTCCTCTGGGGAAAGTAACATGCAACCCGGCTTTGTACATCGGACACATTTCTTTATCTATAAACATAAAATACTAAATTATTAACTCATACATTAGGATTTTGCAATATTTTTTCACAGTTGATTAGTTTTCTGCATACCCCGTCCGTGAATCGTTTATCTTCATGGTAGACTCCATTTCGCCCAATATACTCAATACCAGAGTTCCGTAGTAATTTTCTCTGCTTTTCGGCAGTAGAGTTGAGATTTATTTGGCGTTTCCGACCACTATTTAAATTTGAAATGTCGGCTAAAGTGACGCTAAACTTTGATTGACTCATGCCGAATGCTTGCAACGTTTTTCGTAAAATTACAATTAGATCAGACTATTATTACTTAATTATTGAACTCAATTTTTTATCGCGAAAATGCAATGTAATACAGTTTTAATCAAAGAAATGCTTTTTTAATCATAGCTTTTACAATTTTAATTAAATTTGAACCTCAGCGCGCTTAATTTTTCTAATTAACGAAACCTTCTTCAATTAAAATCATCTTCACTTAGTTACATAAAATATGCTCCGAGTTTGGGCGTTTGTTTACGGAGGTCTTCATATCAGGAAACGAAAAACCCATGGGTTTTTCAAGTGGGTTTTTCAAAATATCTCCTTTTCTAGACATTGTGGAGAAAAAACCCATTGGGGGTTTTTCAATCTGCATAATAAACTTTATCTAAAAGGCAGGAGAAACCCACAAAAACCCACCATTATAACCATAAACCCACAACCCATGGGTTTTGGGTATTTCGTTTCCTGCAATATATCGAGGCAGCATTATTGCCATTGACCCCCAGCGAAGTAATGGGCAATGGGCCACAAACCAAGCTGTTGGTCAAGTCATCAAAGTTAAGCATGCGGATACAATTAGGTTATTTAAATGGTGATCCCGTCAAAAGTTACTAACTTTCCCTTCTGTAAATCCCTAGCAAGTCTGTCAATGCAGGTCTTTGAACTTAGTTTGTCAACAGAATATGATAAAAGCATGGCAAAGTGAAAGACACAAAGATATATTATAACGGAAAGTATATACACTGCGTTTTTATACTAATGGGGAGCGTCAGATTTTACAGACTAGTCGTACTTGTTTGTGGTATATTTTATGGTCCTAGAACGTATATGGTGACCCACTGAATGTTGTCGGAGTCCCTGTCGTTTTAGTCAATGCAATAAAGCCGTACAAGTTACGTTGACATACTACAGTCGTAAAATAACTCTAAAATGAGATTTGAATGACGAGTTTGTATATCTTGCTGCAAGGTATTTAGAATTAGTTCAGTTTCCTTAGCAATATCGTTTATTTATTTATAGCTATTTTGTAAGGTAATGTCATAATCGCGTTTTGTTGCACACACTCACATCTGGCAGCTCTCCGCACTTTCATTAAGAAAATGACAATAATCTGTCAATCTTATACTACAGTTAACTTTTTAACGGGATATTTCTATGCGTCGACATTTTATTGTAACGTCGTTAAGTACCAATATAGAGAGAAACGGTAAATAATAGCAAGGTCAGTGGCATAACATCAAGCGCGGGGGCCCCTACGCAGCTATCATTCGGGGGCCCCCCCGTTTCGGTAACGAATAGCAAACTAGTAATTTATTCGCGCGCAGCAAGAATTTTTCTTCATGTGGTATTCCATTTTATAATTTATTTTTTTAAGAGAAATTGACGCGAATGTTGACTGCGTATGTTCAAATGTTCATTTATAAAAACCCATTTGTTTTGAGATTTCTGTAGGACATTTATTAGCAATTTCCGCCAGGTAAAATTTGCGAGGACATTGTCCAAATGTGCCCACGGTTCCGACAACTGTGAAATTTCAAATTATGTATACCCAAATTAGCTATTTGTAAAAAAACTGTCGTAAAAACATAAAACAACAGTTTAAAATTTACAAGTTCTGAATTTCAATAAATACGTGACATTATATTAATAGCTATGATCCGCAACTTAAACCTATTTTAAATCAAACAAAGTTCGACTTAATGTATCGCATAGAGCGTTTGGGGGCCCCCAAAGTGCGAGCCCCTACTCACTGCATGCCCTCTATTTACGCCACTGAGCAAGGTGTAGACCGGGAATCTCATCTGTGATTTGAGAGGTATATAGGAGAATAACTTTTCAGTCTGTCTGTCTGACTGTATGTGAGCGAGGACAAACAGTTGTGAAGGCTTACTAAAATCCTATCTTGCATTAGACGTATTGAAAAACGCATTTCATTTTAGTGTTCTTATTACCGTTGGACGTAATTTTCAAGTGCCTAACTTTAACTTTACTCAAAGCCTTGATTTTATTAGTGCTCTGCGACTTGGCATAGAACTTGTCTACGTTATTCCTTAGCTATGAAGACAGAGCCGTATTTTTGAATGGTTGAAACTATTATGTTACAAATATACTCGTTTTATGTCATAATCCTAATGTACATTAAAGATTCTTACATAGGTAGTAATAAGTAGTAAGTAGTAAGTAATAAGTAGTTTTAGCTATTAATAATAATGCACTTATATCAAGATCTCGTCAAAAACAATGTTCTATTTTAATTTAAACTTAAAAATAACCTTAACAATATTCCTGGCCGTATCTTTCAAACAGCATCCGGAATAACATCTGCATAATCTCTATCTGTCTGAACCCGACTGCTACAATCTGTTTCACCTGCTCTTCGCCTCATTTCATCTCTTGTACATTGTTATTATATAAAGTGTGGAATGAGTGCGAAACGAGGAAAAGCAAAGCAAATGATTTTCTTACAGCGGATGTACGTAATGTTTTTCATAAGACGGTTTGATGA
Source organism: Pogonognathellus flavescens (assembly GCA_019776165.1). Classification (NCBI taxonomy): domain Eukaryota; kingdom Metazoa; phylum Arthropoda; class Collembola; order Entomobryomorpha; family Tomoceridae; genus Pogonognathellus; species Pogonognathellus flavescens. Next base: position 5,040 of record JABASD010006280.1, read on the forward strand.
AGTCATACAGATTTCACATTATTCCACCTTTAACCTTTGTTTATTGCTTCAATGAAAACCGAATTAGAATTTCCACGACTATGTCTGTTTAAAATATATCTGTAGTAGAGGATATTTTTGGCATTAGTTTATTTAATAAATGGGATGGATTGGTTTTCTTCACTGGTTGCTTTATTAATATGAATTTAAAGCACTTGCGTAGAGTGAATAGATATTATAAAGATGGATTTTGTTTGCAATACCATTGGATGATTCGCTCTGCGCATACTGATGTAATGTTTTATAAGTTAATTATATTAATTTATAATAGGATGGCTTTTGCTCGAAAAAATGACGCATGTACGCATTCGTAAGTAGACTCAGGAAAAAAACCTGCTTTACCGAAATTGTGTCAGTTCAGTTGGTGGAAATCTCTTCGAAGGTAAAGTGTTATTGAACTTAATACATCCTTCAACTAATAAAACAATAAATTAAGAAAAACAAATGTATAAGATAAATATAGGGTTAATTTTAATCATACATTAAATAAAATTATCAGCTAGTAGATTTAATGATTCGTCATTAACGAAAAGTAATTCCTAAATATGAAAAAAAGAAATTAATTTGTCAGTAGGCCTTGAATTTAATCGTCAGTTTAATTGTTGACTCGTCAGTTTAACAAAACATTTAATGATATCAATAGAATTCAATTGAAGTCAGAAGCTTAGCTGTAGATACGATATTTGCTGTTCAATTTGTTCCCTGACACTTTCATCCTGGATTCGTAGCAATTGCTTACCATATGCTCGCTCTGTTTGAGCCCAGCATGACACTTGTCTGAATTCTCTAATTTGATAAAGATGAATTATATTTGGGTTTTCTTTCTTTTTGTAATACTGCAGGAAGTTTGACAGTTGAATCTTTTTAGGCAGTTCATTATGCTTCTCACTAAGCATATTCATGATGTGACCTTGTCTTCTACTGACATGAATTTTTTGACCGCCATTTCCATTTTTCCTACTGACGATTAAATAGTACCCATAAATATATAATGAAATTTTAAGAAATACAACACTTACAGGCAGTGTTTAAAGTGCTGCAGCATTACACGAAAAATAAATACTTAATAAAATAAAAATAGGATATTTATTTCCATACTATTGGGCACATGGGCGTATGTACGCATATGTTTACAAGGTTCGAGCTACACTCCCCATAAATTTCGGAAAAAATAAAAGGCTGTTTGATAACAATTTCTGACCTTTGGTCTTAAATTTGCTCGCATTTTGTCTTTGCACCATCCCCAAATATCTGAGGTCACCCTATTTGTGAATTTTAGATACGCCCTTGTTAAACACCAGAACTGTTTTTACATACAAATTGAATTTTCGTATGTGCAAGCTTTCGATTAAGGCTAATTTTAATTTCCATGTGAAAAACGAAATAATAGACTTTTATTTCACTGATTCTGTTAAGTAAAGTAGAAATTCGAAATGCTTGTTATGTCGTAGTGAAACTATAGAGTAATATATGTCAAATAAATCAGAACCACTGAGGTTTTCTGTTGCTTGATATTCATAATTCAGCTCCACTCCCCCTTATTTTCCAAACTTACATAATGTTACGATAGACATTTTTGGAATTCACAATATAAGAAAGCAAAAGCACAAAATTTGTATGGAAATACCAAAATATTGTGAATTTTGTTTTGTTTTTACCCTTTTAAGCCTGAATTTTGCCAAAAATTTGTCTCGTTACGCGAAGATAAACACAAGTATTAGCTGGACGCGGCCCTGGACCTCCCCCACTCAAATTACAATCCTAGTTACGAACCTGGTCTACTGATCACGGGATGAATAATATTACGAACATGGTAATGCAACGAAAAATGCAACCATTCTCAAGAGGTTGCTTTGTAGTTGCAATGATGGACTTGGTAATTGTTGTTCATTTTTAAGTATTTCTCATCAGAAAAATTAATATGTTTATCTTAAATCATAATTCAGCATAAAATGCTTCAGCATAAATTGTTTAATAATTTCATTACACATTTTCATTAAGGTCCATTCCGTTCTGGGTCTGGTTTTCGGGTGCAGAGTAATTTTTTCTTTTGGAGCCATACGCTCGTCGAACATACCTTCTTTCAACTTTAGCGAATATGAACACTATAAATTATTCCTGTATATCAGTTTTTATTTTCTGATATATTTGTCTACATTTTTCTTCGCCATTGTTTTGATTTTAGGTGTTGAACATGTAAGTCTTCAATTGAACCAGCATTAACAAATAAAACTGACATAAATTTTAAAAAATTAGCATGGCGTTATAATTAGGATTATTAACAATTTAATTGTTAAAATATTCCAGTTTTCTTTTCATAGATACAAGAAAAATAATTTTTTAAACTATTCTACATTTATTTTAATCGAAGGAATCTCCTTTCAAGATCAAGCTGTGGATGTGTCCAAATGTGGGATTAATAATATTCACTTCTTTGTTGCCGATGCCACTTATTTTCATGGATTTCGAATGGAGCAGCCAAACGTACATTTTCTTGATATTAATTTCAGGACCATTAATTTTTCGAGCATTTCAATGTTGGATTGTTTACGAGGCACAGTTGGAAATATCTGTAGGCCAAAATGGCCCAGTTAACAAATGTCATGAAATGTCCGGTTTATGCAGAATAGAATGTAATGATAGAAAGTATGGAGTAGAAACCCAACGGCGGTGAATTGGTATTAAGGTTGTAATAAATGCTATAGTAATTTGATAGATGTTAAAAAATTACATCATCACAGCCGCACTGTTGCATGTTGCCCGTAATAAATGTTAAGTGGCCTATCCCAAACTAATTAAAATATCGCCAATATATTGTGTAATTTAAAATCCAAATCAAATTTAGAAAATTGTAATTAAAAATGTATGTGTGGATATATGTAGTAAATAATTTTGGGGCAGGTAATTAAAAATTGGCTGATTATGTTTGCATAGTCTAATTTACAGCGTTACATTTTATTTTGTAGATTGTGCCTTTGATTGTCAACTCTATATATAGAATCCTTTTTGTAAAACAATAATATGGCATTACGCATTTAATCACACTTTTTAACTTTATATCTAACATTTCTTTTGTCTAAAAAATGTGTGTCTATGTATAACTGGCTATACAAAGGAAACTAAATTAAAAATTCACGGCAAATCTATAAATTAAAAGGTGCACTCGGAAATCTCCCGGTATTAAACCTGCCAAATAGTTTACTTAAAGAAACAATTATTGTCCATTTTAAAGCGATTATTCGATTAAATTCAATGATTTTCATGTTGAGTATAAAAAACACATTAGCTCATCAAATATAATAATATTTCAATTTCCAGTTTATATTTCAAATCACTTGAACTCTTCGTTGTACTTATTAAAAATTTAAAAATGTTTAAAGCACGGTAAAGCCCATACATAGTTACACCTTTGCGTAGAAACTAAAAAACAGTTAAGCCGTCAGCAAAAAATGATTAGAGTGCAGCTGAAAACAGCCGCGTCTTATTTTTGATTGAAACAAGGCTATCTAGATTTCAGGTTGAGATATTAATTAATTTAAAATGGTCATGTATTATTCCATTTTGCACAATCTTTCTTGAATTAAAACAAAAAACTTTATAAAATGAAATATTTAACGAAATATTTCATTAAAAAATAATAAATAATTTTATAATACGAAAAATATTATGTCTTAAATATGAAACCAATTTGGCTCGTGATTTTTGATGCAATTAAAAAATATACAATTCCTCCGAAATAAATGTACGCCATTACTTTTCTATAAATGGAAATAAATTTATTGGTTTTCTAAATAGAAGACTGAGTTTTAATTCTCACTTTTTACAAAAATGAAATTCATTGTACAACACTGAGACCTTAATGAAAAGCATCTTAACTAAATTATTTATATTGGATGGAAAACGGAAAACAATAGAAATAGTGATGTGAAAAATTCATACGATCATTTAGTCTTCAAAATCCTGCAAGTAAAGTTTTAACAATTGATTAGCAGTAGTAAATCTAGTTATGACAAATTAAAAACCTATCATTTGTAAAAATATAATCATCTTAATAGTATTATTACAGTCTTTTTAAAAAAGGAAAGAACTTTTTCACTATTAATTTTTTAATTTTAATTTTGGCTGCTAAAAAGTTAAAAAGAAGTAAAATTAAAAAAAAACACTGGCAATTGATTCGTATTTAAAAAATAAAACCATGCTCATTAGATCATCGCTGAATTTATAAAAAAATAAAACACAATTAGCTTACTGTATCTTCGTAGTCAGTCTCTAGATTCTCCACCAGAGTAGCACCCCAGAGAACCAAAATCCGTCTACATATATCCATCTTGGGGACCCGGCAATTAATCTTCTCGCCCTTTTTATCCAGATAATCAAGCAACATTTTTTTCGTCAACTTGTCCCGGTTCAATAGATTCGGAGCGTCTGAAAATTGCATAATCTTCGAAATTGATTCTAAAAATTAACAATTATTTATGTTAGTATTAGTGTGTAATTTAATTTTTAATGTACCATCAAATATAATAAATTTTTAACGGTTTATTTATTAATTCATAAACTATTATATAATTGTATCATACCATTTCTGTCTGCCGCAGTGACGTATCCTTTCGTTGTAGTGAACAAGATCTGGGTAAGGACGTTATCTTGTAAAGTGCAGAGAAGCTCCTTCATACCTTCATAAAGATTGGCAGTACTTTCCACGCGAACTACCCGTGACATTTTCGTTCTAAAATTATTATTAAATATTTCAAGATTAGTATTATAATCGGGCGCGTAACTAGGATTGTCATTTGGGAGGGTCACAAATAAATGAAGGGGGCGGAGTGTCGTGAATTTTATTGCGGCCGAATAATAATTAGCTTTAGGATTATAATTTTACCTACGTTGATTTAAATAATTAGGTAATTACTTTCGATTTTAGGATGGTGACGCTTGATGCTTCCTGTTTGACGAGCTGCAATAGATGAGACTTCCAAAGTTTTATTTTGAGACACTACCAAAAAATGCTTCAATACGAGTCAGGAATAAAATCGAGTATTTATTATGCGTCAGCGAAACGTATGCTCTTTGATATAAATTTTCCTTTTAAATACTGATAAGAGTATGCCATTCAAGATAAGCAATCTATTGTTATGAAAATGCATGTTTTATCATATTACTTTTCAGGATTAAGGAATGGACTCTCTAGGACAAGGGGTGGAAGGAAGATATTATGAAGATGAATTGCCCCACAGTGGAACCAAAAGAAAATAATTTTCTTGAAATTAAATAAATAAAATTACCTAAAGTGATTCAACGATGAATGCTTTTGTTCGAGTACCGAATAATAGGCGATAGAAGAGGCCGAATAACGGAATTTTCGGCCCCGAATAGTACACATACATGTGTATGTTAGTATAATGCATAAAGTAACGAAGTTACTTTATGTGAAGACCAGATCT
>JABASD010006281.1:0-10513 GCA_019776165.1 Pogonognathellus flavescens
ATGTTTTGAGTCCACATTTATGGTTCACTCGATATCGTGTCACGGACGGATAGACAGACAGACTGGATGAACGTTCTTATAAAGTAGCTTGACGCTACTTAATAAGGGATCAGAAAAATCAGAAATCCTGCGGAATCATAGTTACTTTTACTTGACCCGTTGGAGAAATGAAAATAATATTTGAATAATTGATGTCACTGATGTGATGACAGAAAGTTGAGGAAACATAATGAAGAATGTTTGATTGGTTTTATAGGGAGCGCCGTCGAAATTCAGTCTCTCGCCATCATCTGACCGCCAGAATGATGGAAATAAATGATTTTGAAGGGAAAATACGCGTTTTTCCTTCCGCCATTTTACCCAGGACCAACGACATCGCTTATGAAATGATCACCGACTTGGTATACTCCCGTCTTTCCATTTATGCTTAAAATTACTTCAACAAGCAACTTTTGATGAATGCCATTTTTTCAGGCCTTAGACGATGCCTTCTTCATTTGTGACACTGGGAACATCATAGAAAAACATTTGGAGTGGAAAAAGTGTTTACCACGGGTCAAACCTTTTTACGGTATTATCTGCAAAGATATGTTTGCAAATTTTCCATAAAAAGGAACAGCTTTGTAACTTTAAAATATTGTTTGCTGTAGCTGTCAAATGCAATGATAACCATCACGTCTTAAAAACACTGGCTGGTCTCGGAACTGGATTCGATTGTGCTTCGAAGGTACCTTTCGTTTCAATATACATAAAATACAAACTAAAATTGATACTGAATGAATACTCAGAATATGTACCATATACCTGCTGTACCTGTACACAGTGTATGAGTGCATGTACATACAGTACAATGTGCATAGACAGAACTTAACTAACACTAAGTAAAGCCAGGAAAGTTGTTTTCTCGCCTATCTCAATACTAGTTGAATTGGAAATACTCAACGCTGAACCAAGACCTTATAATGTAGTACAACACGTACACCTACTATTACCTACATAATATACCTTAACTTTAGAAAAAGCTTGCATCTTATAGCGGATAGACCTTTTAGGAACGGGAACTAGTCACAGTCACGAGGATACAAGTTTCTGTTTCCAGTTTCATATTTCTTTCTGGCTACAGCTGGTGACAATAAAACCTGTTTCGAAATGACGTAAAGACACTACGCATTTATTCCCATTTATGTACATTTGAGTTGCACTACTACAACACTACAAGTGTGTTCTCTTCTCACAGCCATGGCCATGGCATAGCTAAAATGCCATAGCCATAGCTATGCGAAGTATGCACTCTTTTATGTCATGTTTGTGACCTCTTCCATCCAATGTCCAATACTATGCAGTTTAAACAATATTTAATAGCTCGTATTATAATTGTTATTATGTAATTCGCAGATTTAATGTCAGGCAGAACGGCAGATGTTTAGCAATCCACGTAATAAAAATCATTACACACTAAATCATCACATAAGGCCTTCCTAAGCGAGAAATAGGGTGTGTTGAGTGACTTGAGTGTATTCATAATATATTTTATGTTGTAAAGTATTCATGAACTAGCAAAATCTATCATTATTTTTGCGATGGCTGCGTGTGACAATTGTCTGTCGATCAAGGCATCGCACAGGTTTGTACTCGTGGTGGTTTAGGAGGAGATATGGAGCCTGAAAGCTACGGAAGACGGAACCTATTAACAAGAGATACTTTTTACTTGCGTAACCACTAAGCGATTTCATGCGAGTAAAATCAAAGAAGTAGCTTTTCGTTTCTACTGTTGGCTACTCAATGTGATTTCATCATTCATAAACAACAAACAAGCAACAAGTCTTCCAACATTTAAAGAAATGAGTAATAAATAGCCCTACTGGTCCTACATCTATAACACAAAGCTCGGAATTACACTGTATGTGCATAGTAGTATACTAACTAAGTATACATAGGTGATAGGTAATAGGTAGGCCGATAGTAGAAATCTGGAAATGTTGCGGTTTTTGTTCGTACTTTGTCTTTGAACTAAAATAGGACTGGACTTTTGTAGCGAAAACAAGAGCTGGTTTGAACCGAACAAAACAAATAAAAGTAGCTCGGTTTAACTCAACAACTGAGCACTACTGTCAGCAGTAGGAAACACTTTGAGTTTCTTCTTCATGCAGAAGTATATTATACACAAGAAATACGGCAGAATAGAAAGTATAGTGAAAACATGCATGAATGACCCCTCAGCTCAGATAATATTATAGAGTCAACTATAATTTTTTGTTTACTGTTTATTACAGTTGATAAAACAATTGCGTTGTGCCCTATATTTCACATTTACAGACTGACAGAATCATATAAAACAAGTAGGTATATTTAGTAATGCCTAATATAGTCTCGTCAAGTTATTCAGTTTGTATATATGTGGGGATTTTCTTTTAAAACATATTTAGGGTACTCATGGTTTCAATCCGTACATACACTACAAGTAACGATTTTTACACGTAACCTTACTTTGCTACTGAACCGTGAGCGACCCTAGAAACTAGAACTGTTTACTTACTAATTTCATACGACATAATATGTATTTCTTGTATTTCAGTGAAAATCATTGCATTCGAAATACCTAATAAAACAATGGAAAGCTTTTAGAGATTTTAAAGATTTAACTATGATTTTGAAGCAAGATCGAGCCGACTCGTACTGCTCGATGACTAGCTGAGTTCGAGCAGGATAAACAGCTATGACGTCAACATACTGACACCACTATTGACAAATACAGTTTGACAAATCAACAGGCAACCAGCAACCACTGTTATTTAAATGGCACATGTAATTGTTTTCCTTACGCTACTTTATTACATCCGTTTTGAATGGTTTATTACTAACAATAATTAGGTAGTATTACTTTAGTCTAATGCAATGCTGGAAATCCTTGCAACAGATTTATTATTACCTCAAGTTGAAAACATTGAAAATGTATATGCAGCTTCATTGTTGAGTTCTCGAATCTCTCGCCTTTGCTTTGAGGAGGACATTTATTTGATCCGAACCGACTTCGTACCTGTCGGGCTTGTTCTCCTTATCTGATATGAAATGATACCTCACAATTGATTTGAATGTGCGTCTAATTATGTCTTGGTCGCCAACAGCCGTTTCAAATCACAGTCGTCTTGTGTAAGGGGCACGGGGCCTTAAAAAATTGAACTGTTTAAAACTGTGTTGCGAATTGTGTTGCATAATATTTTGCAAACCCTGACGCTACTTTGTGATGCCCGATTTTGAAATTATGCATAATGATCCACATTAAAAAAAGTCAATTTCCTATTAACAATTAATTAGAGGTTTGATTGATTAGAGGTATTTTAAAGCATCGTCTAATCATGAAAGTATTACAATCTATATCAGGTATTATAAAATTAAGTTGTAGTTTATCGAGAAGTTCTAATAGTAACTTTCAACTTGCTATGCGGTGTGGTGTGTAAAGTCAGTAAAGTGTGTATGTAATCAATGTAATGTATACATCAGAATTGCAGGGAAGGCACCAGCATAGCAGCAGAAGGCAAGTGTAGTAATAAAAGCGTTTGAGGGAATGAAAATAAATAGGTAATAAACTGCAGAAAATAAGACGCCATTTTTAAGTAAGAAAACTGGATCAAATTGAGATATGTGACGATGTTTCATGTTTTGAAGGTGTTATAAATTATAAAATATGGCAAATGGTTTTCTCAGGTTGAGATGAGCAAAGTGGTAGAGCTGGGAGTGAGCCCTTCCGATATCATTTACGCCAATCCTGCAAAACCAGCGTCTCACATTCGAGCTGCCAGAACACACGGCATTGCTACGATGACTTTTGACAACGAGACAGAACTTTACAAGGTCAAGCAGCTGTATCCAGATGCAAGGTATTTTCATCTTTCATATTTTCATCTTTAATAATCAAGAAGAGTGAAGGGCACCAAGGATGATACAATTAAAATAATCACAAATTATTTATTTGTAGACTGGTGATCCGCATCAGATGTGATGCTGAGAATGCTCAGTGTCCGTTGGGAATGAAGTTTGGGGTTTCCGTTCCGGAAGCACCTCATTTGTTGGCAGTGGCCAAGGTAAATAATAAGATGTATTTAGTATTTGCCAATGGATATAAACTCGATATACGTACAATTAGTTCCACCATTTTGTTTCAGTCAAAGACTTTAAGTGTCAAATCGTTAAATGCATATTATAATACATATCATATATTTACCAGGGGCATGTGCCCTCCCCAGACTTCTGCAAGTATAGAGAAAATGTTCTGCATAATCCTTTCTGTTCAACATGTACCTATACATAGGAGTACGATGCATTGCGCATAGTTAACCTGGAAAAAAGTAGAACTCGGATTGTGCCATTGTGTCTTAATTGTATGTTACATTTATATATGACTTATTGTCCAGGAACTTGGTCTTGCTGTTGTGGGTGTGAGTTTTCACGTTGGGTCTGGCTGCAGAGACCCACCGGTTTTTAATCGTGCAATTGCATCAGCACGCTGGATTTTTAATGCAGCAAGAGAATTTGGGTACCATTTTACTCTTCTTGATATCGGAGGAGGTTTTCCAGGTACATTTCTAGTCAAATATTTTTTATCGTTGTCTCATTATACAAATCGCTTTGTAAAAACTGAAACTCATTTTCAAATTATTTTCTTCAAAAGGCAACAGTGGCACTTCCATCAAAGCCGTAAGTTTTTCCCCCAATTCAAAAATATTTGTACACCCTTCAACGCCCATCTGTCTGAAAGCCGTCTGAAACTGTGGTGTTTTGCAGATAGGAGATGTGGTGAATGCATCATTAAACGAATTTTTTCCGGAGGGCTGTGGTGTGGAGATTATTGCAGAGCCGGGCCGTTACTACGTAGCCTCTGCATTTACGTTGATGACACAGGTGCACTCAATTCGTGAAGTGCAAACTAAAGATTCAGCCAAGTCTTTCATGTACTACATTAACGATGGAGTTTACGGAAGCTTCAACTGCATTTTATATGATCACGCTGTTGTTCACCCTGAAACACTTTTGGTAACTACAACGTTTCAGACCTGTCACATCTTGCATATGTTTCATACAATTATAATGCATTGTAAGAGTAACTACAAACAGGGTTTCGTTTTTAGGAGCACCCAGGTGCATTGTTTGATTGTTCAATTTGGGGACCAACTTGCGATGGATTTGATCAAGTCTGCCCAGAAGCCGTGTTGCCAAAGATCGAGCATGGCGAATGGCTGGTCTTCAGAAATATGGGAGCTTATACTGTGGCTGCTGCTGGAACTTTCAACGGATTTCCAGTGCCAAAAGTTCATCATGTGGCTCATCTTAATGCATGGTAAAATAAAATAACAAATTATGTCAGGGGATACAATTTGTCAAATAATTTATTCTCGAATATTTAAAAAGTAACGCGAAATGTAGAAAGAATTTTGAAACTTACCAATAATACCTCAACTTCACTTACATGCTCGTTTACAGAATAATAGTCGTTTCACGTGCTAAACTTATCTTTGGGATTTTTTAGGGATGTTCTGAAAGAATTCATGGGCGAAGAGAATTTTGTTGTGGACAATGTTCCGAGATTCATGAAAGCTGGCGTTGGTTGCAACCGCGATGCAGTGGGGTGGGGAAGTGATGTCACTTCCAACATCAACAACTACAACAATGTCAATATAAACGTTGTTGAGATTCTGACGAACAATCGGAACCATAAATTATCCAAACACGACACCAACTCCAACAAGTATGAAAATGACAACGCTAATAACACCGGCGGAGGCATCTTGATTGAGTTCTCCAATGGCTTTTTGCATCAGTGAATTTCTGTTGACATTCTTCACAAACGGAAACAACTCCGATTTGTTTCTAATGCTTTTTGCTTAGGAATCTTTGATTCTGCACACTTGGTAATGTTGGTAGCTTCAGTTTAGGTTTTTTTAATTTCATTTGTCGCATAAAATGGGTATTTACTGTACTTCTATGCTATATGTAATAAGTATATGTAATAGTATATGTAATAAGTATATGTAATAAGTATACTAAAGTTGTAAATGTAATAGTATTTCTGCAACAGTAGAGAAGAGATTTCCTTACTGCTCGTGATATTATTACTGAGGGTTTTAGAATAATTTTAATTTTCTGGTTGACTGCTGGATTGAAGATTGAGTGAACGAACCGAAGTGTTCCAATATTTTACTGTGTATATTTAATAAATCATACTATGGGCTTATTCTCTCAAGGCTTTGCATAAATCTAAGTACCCAATAGGAATAGACACATAAAATGCAAACATAAGTGTCATACTATACTTCACATTCTGTTGCTCTCTTGATGGAACAGTCTTGTAATATTGTCTAATTATATATTTTATCGAAAAGACAATTTCAAGCTCATTTATTTTGCACTGTTTTTTGAATTGTATTCTAAAAGTGTTGCGTTGAAACTGAAACGATGCTCAATAAAACAGCTTCTCTTTGTTCCAAAACTCATCTACACTGTCCTGGGCAATGTCACTAATTCAAAATTCACGATTAAATAATTCATGGAAATTCATTAAACTCATACTTATTGTTAGTTATTATATTACTACGTAATTATCATATTAAATTAGAATATTGTTTCATTATGAATAGATGGTCACCACGGCTGAAAAGATTCCGATAATTTATATAAAAGTAGGTATAGCGGTGTAGGTATATTAAATATTCATTTGATTTTGTAGATTTTAGATGCGACAGGAATAAATCATAAGTTGTTAAATATTCATCGAGGGTAATAAGTTAATAAGTATCCAGGAGTCAGTTTAATTTTTGAGTGTTTATTTTTTAAATTGCGTTAATTGTAGAATGAAGTGAAGAACTATTTTATTTTGTTGACCATTTAAGAACTACAGATCCTTTATAATAATCAAATGATAGATTCGATTAATAGCAGAGATCTTAGCAGTCTAATGACGATTTAAAGTAATAATTATTAACATTATAGATCTAAATTCACCTTTGGAGGTTACTAGCAAATACTTACGACATTGTATATTATTATGTAGTGATATTTTACACCGGCATGGATTGCAATTCCACTTCCACAAAGTTTAATCATAATATATTTTAAGTTTATAGTATTTATTATTAGTAATCGAATGTAACTTATAATATTCTTGCTTCGTGATTTAACATTTTATACGTCAATACGTCCCAAGGAAGTTATTGATATTTTTAACAAGAATTTCAGACAATTTCACCGTTTTTTAAGTAGGTAATTATGGTGGAGGTAATTATAATAATATCATTACAGTTATTATAATATCTTCTATTGACTATAAATAAATCTACATTTTCTTCGAATCTCCTCTGCTTGTTCTTCACATTCGATTTGTTTCATAGACGTGTACGACCAGACCAGTTTAATGGTGCATTAATGCTTGAATAAGTAATAATATTATGGTCAATAGTTAATACTATCTCGGAATTTGTAGCTGCATCTTTAAATCTTTCCTTGTAAGGACTGATATTCTTTAATAAGTAATTGTTTAATATTAGATATAAATAGCAGATCACTTCACTGTATATAATTTCATACGAGTTCAAGCAGTCGGTCTACGTCGTCTTAGGATTCGTACTTTGCTTGCATTGATTGGCTAATGTGAATCTAACAACACTGGTAAGTTGACTATAATTTCAGTTGAAATGAGAAATTCAAATCTGAGATCACTGTTAATTGGTTAATTGAACAGTCCACAGTTTGCTTACAAACTATGCATTGTGAATTGTAAAGTAGATAATGTTCATATAATAATATCGGTCATATTTACTTCATGACTAAATAGATTACTAGAAGCTGTCAAATGTGATTCGCGATCACAGCACTAAACATTGCACTAAACAAATCATTGTGCACTAAATACCACACTTAGTACAGGCACTGTTGTTCTGCTATGCTTGTCAGATTATCCAGCAATACTTTGCGTTTGCGTAGTCTACAACTTAAAAAACCTATTATGTCACGCATTGCGGGATATCAAATTAATATTACAAAGCGACGTTAATTGCAGCCTCCAATTACTTGGATTTGAAAATAACAATGCGATAACTTACTAATCACATTTCATCACACAAAAATAAAACAAAAATTCACCGCACCTCCTTTCTCCGCCTTTCTATTTCTTGTAGGGTGCGTAGCGGGGAGGATGGGTATATTTGGAAACTCCTTGAGACGGACTTTTGTAAGAGTTATGTGATCCCGAACTCCACGATCCACGACCTTCACCTTCTAGAGTGTTGGAAAATTAACACGCATTATGAGGTAATCTTACAATCAGTCGGCAGATGCGACATGGAATTCGGTTGGATTAATTTTTCATTTCGCGTACCATAGTAATGATGAGAGGATGCGACAGGCGCATCGTAGTAAGGGTCGTCATAGTCATAAGAGTACGAATGAGATCGTGTTGGAGGGGGTGAACTCCCTCGACTGTGACTGGAATATGTTCTTGATGAACCCCTTGCTTTGTCAATGAAGTCCATCGTTCGTCCACCTCCACTTTCATGCGATGATCTGCGGTATTGCTCGCTGTACTTTTGAGAGGGTTCAGCCACTTCGTATTTCGAAGGAGGCGGTGACTGCCGCGGGTAGCGACGATGAAACTGTAAACAAATACAAGTGGACCGAGGATTAGCATAAGCATTCACTGATTCACCAACCAAGCTTGAAAAACTATTGACGAATTTCTACAATCCTACCAAAGCTTCTTCAGGCGGATAATCATATGTCGTCGGTCTTGATTGGTGGTTATAGCCACCCCCGTAGGCCACATGCGACTGCGAGTGAGAACGAGAGGACGAAGGCGGAGGTTGCCGAGAGTACTTTGTGGTGGAACCGGAACCACCTTCGCCTACTCTTGTTGTGTTTGATATCCATGGCAAATTTTCTAGTGCTCTATTGTCGCTAAGAACTTGCTGCTTGAGACACGTTATTGCATATGCCACTCGAGCGTACGCCTCTGCTGCTGGAGCTGTTACTTGAATGTTCACATGCATATCTTCGTTTAAGTGATAAAATTTCGGGTCTGTCCCGTTTCGCAATTCCTCTTCCTATTCCAATTTCACATTCAATATTTAAACATCTATTAATAGGTGTAAAGTGTCATACAATTAATCAATCGTGTGATACCTTATCTTTGTCCTTCATAACTCCACGACCAAGTAGAATCATTTTGGTCATAGTTTCTTTCATTAGACCTTTTAGGTAGGTTCCTTTAGGTCCAATAATTCTTCCAGCATAATTAAACTGACAAAGTAGCGTTCATTTATAATTTATACTACGTTAATTAAAACAAAGACAAAATGTAAAAAAATCATTGGAATAACAGCAATGCACTGACCTTTGGAAATGCCTTTGAAGGGGGTATGGCTTTAACGTGCAAAGTGATGGGGGCGTCATTGTAGAGATCAATAAAAGAATTCTCCTGAGCTGTAGCTTGGGTTCCTTTAGCTATATTTTCTAATTCTAAAAGACATTGATTTATATAAGCTGTAACTGTAATAATATAATAATATTTTATAGTTTCATGTTTGCGGTTTCTAAGTAAAATATTTAGCTCTCCTACCATTTTGAATTAGACGAAAAGCTATTGGAAAACGTTCTGGATCCAGCGAATCTCTTTCATTCATTAAATTCTGAACATAATCAGCAAATTTTTCATCAACAGGGCCATCATACGCAGCTGAAGAATGGCGATCTTTTTTATTAACTAAATCTCCATCGGGCTCAGACATTTTCCTCCTTCACTGTTCCACGATCTACAAATGATGACACGAAAGTCAAGGATAAATAAATAAATAATATATCTTTGTTATGCGTGCGAGGTACCTACAATAATGCCTTGAGGATTGTGCATGAGTCTAGATAAATACACTAGTGCATCGGCAATGCTGTCAACTGTCAACTCACGGGTTGACAGCTTGGCTGCAACTTTACGTCATTCCATAACCTACTTACTAGATAAATTGAGTGCAAGTGATAAACTAAAAAATCCATCTACAACAGCCCAGATTTGGAAAATTGTGATCTAATACTAATGTTAATGTTACGTTGGAACGTTGGAAGGAGCTAAAATTATACCAAAACAATTAAAGCCAAATAAATAACCTAGTTATAGATAGTTTGTAGTGTAGTAATTTGGGTCTAACAAACGTTGAATATCTATACTGTGTTTGAAAAGTATTTTGAATTGGTAATTGGTCAGTTTCTGTTTCCTTCGTCGTGTGTACGGCGTATTTACGGTACATAACGATTGATCTTTCACTGGATTTGTTGCAGCACTGTACTGTGACTATTAGAACTTAGATCGTATTGGAATCAACAATCTAATTAAAGCTGACAATATCACAGTTTACAGGGCACAGGATTGGCAGGATGCAGGGTTGGCTTTATGCCACCAAAAGTGAGTTTTTACCACCACCCCGTCATAAACCCTGTTATAACAGGGTTTTTCCCGTCGGAAACTGGCAAAAAC
>JABASD010006282.1:0-10511 GCA_019776165.1 Pogonognathellus flavescens
GTTTGGGTGGAGTTTTTAAGCCAATTACTTTAGCTTGCCTTCTAATTCCAACTGATTTGACAATATTAAGCACTGTCTGTGGTGTGATGGAAATATCTTTCAACTGGAAGTGTTTTACGATCTCCCGGGAGTTGAATTTATGTTCGGAAAGGCTTTTCACCTCAGCTTCCACTTCCGGGGTAAATTTCTTAGGCATTTTTTGACTTTTGACTTTTCCAAAAAATGAATGAACTAAAAGAATGCTTAAACTTTACAAAGACAAAAACAACTGCCCGCCTAACTCATTTCGGTTTTGTAAAACCCCCTCTTTTATCTGTCTAATTAGTCTGGAATCATGTTTAGTATAATGATTTTTTAAATATAAATACGAAATAATATTGATTCGTAATTTTACCAAGGTGATGAATCAGTAGGCAGATAAATTTTCGCAGCGATTGAAAAATTGTACAATTAATGTTTATATGGTGCATTTCAACAAATGTGTTTCAGTCTTAAAGGCTATGCCTAATCTGTTTTATATAATTTTATTTCAGACATTTTATTTTGAAAATATATAAAAAAGGTATCAATATATTGGTTATTATTTCAAAGCTTTTATGCCAATATAATGCTAATAGTTTGATTGCATAGAGATTAACCTAAAATGGTTATGAGAAATGATGCGCCCCGAATTTGCGTGGTTAAAAACAAATGAATTTAAATTGTTGCATAATCAGATGTGACAGTCTTTTTGTGGGATTCCGGCTGTGACATCGCTTCAACAATTAAGTAGTTCTTTTGTTAATTCAAATGTTAAATGCACTATGTTAGAATTGAAAAAATATAAAACCTTTGAAAATATATCTAAAAGCCAAAGCTGAACCAGTGGCACAAAGTTAACAATTTCTTTTTATTAAGAAATACATTTTGCCACAAAACACATTTAAAAAGATTTATCTTGTAAATATATTTTATGAAAATATATGCTACAATTAATTAAAATCCTTATGACTTACAATAGTCTTGTAATTGTTGCTTTGCATTGCAGCCTAAAGAAAACCGATTCATTTTCAATTTTGACGAGTTGTATGTGTCTTACAACGTCACAGTAGAATATGAAAGTGGATACGTCTACAGTGGGAAGTTGATATTGACGCAGTCCGGACACATAACTGACGAAGAATACGTCTTGGATTGTGGATTTTTAGGATGCTGGCCGCATATTATTAACCGTACCTATGTCAGCAAAGGGCAATTAAACTACGACCTAGACCCATATGAATTAATTTTTCTAAAACGCCCGGTATATCGTTTGTTAACATTTCTAATAACCTGCATATAAATATTCCTTAAATATAAATTTCTCAGTGGATTAATGAAAAAAATTAATATTTATTAATATTTTAAAGCTCCGACATATTGCTGAGGATCTACAAGACAGAATGCTTACAAAACTAGCACGCTCTGGAATTGACGGGGACAAAGGTCCAGCAAAATCTGAATGCCCAGTGGCGTAACACTAGGGTTGCAAGCATGCACCCAGTGACTCTCCCGTTGAAATGAAATACAAACCCACATTTATAATTTTGTCTTGATGATAAAATAAGTTCAATAAAAAATGAATTGGTTGAATGACGAATGGTAAATTGTTAAATTATTACATACGAACACTAATTATAAATCTTTTAACATTTATTAGGGTTGCGATGTCAAATTGTGAGTTTAATTGGCGAATAAACAAATTCCTTGTACAATATCCAGCTAAAAATAATTTAATTAGCTGTTTTAGGTAAAACAATCATATTATTATACTGTGCCATTGTTTATGTGCAAATTTGATTTTCTGGTTTTTGCAATTTGCTGAGCGCATAGCAAATGTAACCTTCCAATGAACCACTAGAACACGGGCACCTAGTTTCATCAAGTCATTATTTCAAACCGTTCTTCAGTAATCGTGCGCCAAGCAGCCTTGCCGCATGGCGCAATCTCTGCCCTTGAAACGAAAAGTCCTGGGTTCGAATTCTGGGCCAGGCTGCAGGTCGGTCTCCGCTCGGTACGCTCGGTGCTTGTACAAGGATACAACCATGGAGAAGGTGGATTGAGTTCCTTAAATGCCGTAAACAGTTACCTTACTACCTAAAAATTATAGAGTCTACTTAAGAATGTGTTTTGGTAGGGAAGAGCAGTTAGTTAATACTTTACGGCTGACTGATTTAGTTTCTGTTACACAGATAAACACTTTTCAGGTTAAAGGCTACTGTAGACACCATAATAAAACCCAACTTTTTTTAAACATAGACACGAAACGAATTCCCACGCAGGTAACTTTGTTACTTAATAATCATCGCTTATATCAAACTGAAAATATTAGTTTGGCTTTTTGCAAATTCACTACATCAATATTGTGTTGCTGGAATGAGATAATAACATTATGATCTGTTTTGTGTATTGCATTGGTGTATGAGTGAGACTGCACTATCCTGTAGTTATGCTATTTATGTTGGGAATGACAGTTTGAACTTTATGTTGCAGACTGAGACTGTTACTTGCAGTTATTAAATTTGTGGTGTAAGTATACAATGAGTGGCAACGAAGCTGGTGACGCCTTATATGCTCGTAATGAAACTGTCAGCAGTGTTGTGAAATATAGCTGCATGGTGGCAGTTTGCGCGCTTGTAAATCGTCTTGTAGTAAATGTGGATTGTGTTATGGAAATGAAACTAAACAGATAATAATAATATGACTACGCTACAAAACTCTCATATATTTAGTGATGAAGTGAGACTGGGCTTTGGAATTCAGAATGAATTTGAGTGTAGTAGAGTGAGACTTGTGTTTTTCTATTACAATGAGAGTGAGACACAATTGTGTTTGTACGGTCTGATGAGTTGAATGAAACAGTTATCTTCCTCGTATGAGTTGCCTTGTGTTATTGTGAAACAGAATAAAAATGCAGTATTGTAAGGTATTTATGGGTTTCAATATTATATTGTTTTTTAAACGGACATTGTTTTTTTGCTGACAGAAAAATATCGAAATGCTTTGTATTCGACGAGTTTGCATTTTTCGTATAGCTGTAAGACGTGACCCATTATTAAGTAAGTGCTAAGTATACCCAATTAATACTGATAATTTATAAAAAAGTAAATTCGCTTTGAAACATGAGCCGTCAATCAAATAAGCTTAATATTTTTAAAACGTGTACCACTTAAAATATGTCAGATTATTCCGATATGCCAATAACATCTAAATGGGATTAAAATGAACAATTTGATCGGTCAAGTTTAATTGGAAAAGGTAAAAGGCAAATTAGTATGATTTATTCAGTATATTATCATTAACTTTAAATAATATGTTTAAGTAGATATAATAATAATATAGAAAATAGATTTAAATTAATGGAACATTAAAAGTTATCATACTTACACCGCATTAGTTGTTTATTAGTGTTTACTTGTAGCGGATACATTTACAGGTGCAAATGTTTCACCAAGAGCAGCACGTCAATCATTATCATTTTATCATTTAATTAAATCAAACGTCAAATCAATTGCAATGGGAGTCATTTTGACATCGAGTTGAAATAATCAATTGAAGGTCATGTAAAACGAGCAGCAGAATTTAATTTATAAAAATGTCAGTTTTTATGCGAGCATTATTCACTGTAGTTGGAGCATTCTCTTTGACCAATTTTTTACGTATTGGCTTGGTTACAATTTTAAGATGGGCAAATTAGTCTTACTTTTGCACTTAGTTGCTTGTCTGGCACTGTTGTCAGTTTCTTCAGCCAAATATTTGAAAACAAAGAATCCGCATACAATTTCAACGGTAAGATCAATTTATTTTTCTTTAGAATTAATTTTTCCATTCAATCAAAGTATTACTCACTCTTCTGTGCAAATTATATTATTCTAGTTAATAATTAATATTTTCGATGCACTTTTGCCATGCAATTAAATATTAATTGGTGGCAAATTAAAAAAAATCACAAAAAGTAGTCTTGAGTGTACTAAAAGGATCGTGTAATATCCTACATAATCATTTATATAATTATTCCAATTAATTTACTAAATAAGTTTAACTATTTAATTAATTTAAACCTTTCATATATTATTTATATAATTTGTAATTTGTAATGTAATATATACTGTTGTTTATCTACCGTGTCAATTAGCAATCACATAAGTTTGTGACGGTGTTTCATATAAATAAATGAAATTTCTCTCTCTTTGAATGGTAATAGCGTACACGATTTTTTTGTTTTCGTAATAAGTTTAAAGCCATGAATTATTATTTATTAATTATTTATTAATTTAAGTTTGAGCAAGATCCAAGCCCGGAACAAGCTTCTTGGAAGATGGCTGTACTGATCACGCAGCTGGACAATGTATTGCTCCCACCCATTGCCTTGCCATCCAACTTGTCAATATTTTTTCACAGTACCCATTTCAGAGGGTTACAAAAACTTAGTCAGTATGAATCGTACGAAATTGAAGACGGAAAAACCAGGTCAATTTACACATTTGACAAGCTGGAATTGCGAACATTCGCCGGGTCAAGGGAGATTGGATTGGGACTTCGGATCCGTAATTACATAAGCAATTTGAAGTATCAGGTAGATTTCATTCACACCGAGAATGATATTCCAATTATTGTCGGCTTTAAGCAAATTACTTGGCCTGATATCGAAGTCGTCTCAAACATGGACAGCCTGACCGGAAGTGTAAAATTAAATAAACAACAGGTAAATCGAAACCAATGCAATATATTCTTATCCTTTTCTAAATGTAAACTTAGAAGTATTAAATTTATTAATATAAACACAAACACACATGCGAAAAATTAAAAATTGGTAGCTTGAAGTAATCATTTTCTAAGCTTGAGAACTTTTGTCATGTTTAAAGCAACATTTATTTATTCTAACAGGTTGACTATCAAAATTATTTGGTAGAGCACGTAAAGAACAACTATCTTCATAAAGTCATCAGTTCTGTTTTCTCCATTGGAAATTTCAACAGAATTTATTCTGTTATGAAAACACATAAACCTGTGATTGATTTGCTCCTAAATGAACAAAATTCAAAAGATGGGGCTGGTATTTTAGCAGAGTATGACCAGGAAAAGTTTATGAGAGAATTATACAGTATCCTTTATGCAAAATTATGGCTGCTTTGTGAAGAATACGATCTTGAGGAGAATTACACCTCCTATTTTAACTACACACAAAATGGACCTAAACAAGCCAGTGTAAGCGTTACAGGAGGGCGCATAAAAGACGTGGAATACTACAGAAAGGAATTTTCACAGGTTTAAAATATCATATTATAAAACTATTTTAGATATAAACACAATATTAAATTTGAGTGTCATTTATTATATCGGAAGAATCAATATACATAATATAAGTTTCCGAAACGGTTGAAACATTTAACCTAGGGATTTTCAGGGTGCATTTAAACAAACCCGTTTAAATCATAAATGAGACGAGCTAGTTTAAATAATTTCCAGCAATGCATTTTTTTTAAATACAAAAAATGCTATAAATACAGGGTGGAATGATAAAGCTTACTCACGTACAAAAAGGCGGACAACGGCTGTCACCGTCATCGGATATGTATGAAATCTTCACAGTCTTATAAGAGACCATTTTTCATTCCATTGACAAATTTTCATATGCTTACACCTATAGATAACGGTAGGAGCGCCTCCAGAAAATAGGGTTAACAGAAAATATTTTTACAAAACGCTTAAATTGCAAATTAAGACAACAATCAGTTCAAAACTCTTTAGAACTGAATTTTAAAACTCCTTAGAACTAAATCTTTTTCATCGGATACGACGAGAATGTAATGCTTTGATTAAAACAGCTGAATTGATCTTGGATTTTCCCGGGATTCGGATCAGTGGTAAAGGTCCGCATCCTGTCAATGCACCCACCACCATCATTTTCTCAGAAAACTTTTCTTTCTTTTCACAAACAAAATCATGGACATCATCTTTAGACGTTCCATAACAAATGTTGCGTACTCTGTTGCAATCAGCCATAAAGAATTGGGCTTCATCAAGATTCACAACAAATTCTGACCGTGTACCAGCCAATCGATTTTGGTAAAGTTTTCGGCAATTGGTCTTTCTGTTCTTTTTGTGTGCATTCTTTAACACATGGACCGTTGTTTTTTTTGAACACTCTTTTCTTTATGTTCTTATGGATAACTGTCTTCACAAGGGAGTGAGACACATTCAGTCGCTTAGCCATTGTTCGTATGGACAGTGGATTTTCACCATTGGACATTTCATTGACTTGGCTTATCCGCTCTGCAGTGCGTTTTTTACCGGATACCTTCTAGGTGGAATTTGAAGACCGTGTAATGATGGAAGCACTTGAGAAGAATTTTTTTCATGCAAAGATTTAGTGTGACTTGAGACAGAAAAATTTTCATACATCTCAAATGTTAGCGGCTACCATTTCCGACCATTTTTATTTGAGTTTGTACAGAGTTTTTGGTTTGTAAAAATCTTTTCTATTAACCCTATTTTCTGGAGGAGCTCCTACCGTCATCTATTGGTGTAGGTATATGAAAATTTGTCAATGCAATAAAAAATGGTCTCTTATAAGACTGTGAAGATTTCATACATATCCGATCACGGTGACAGTCGTTGTCCGCCTTTTTGTACGTGAGTAAGCTTTATCATTCCACCCTTCTGTAGCATACAATTATTTCAATAATATACTATATTGCGAATATAATGTCAATAGTTACATTACAGACAGAGTTACTTAAAATGGTTAATATTATTCTACCCTAACTTGAGTAGATAAAAAATAAATATTAATTATTGTGTAATCTGATCTGCCATTCTTTCTAGAGAATCTGTATATGTAACACCGTTTAAAAAATTGTGCAGGTATTATTGTAAATTCATGAAATGTAAGGTTTGAAAAAAATATGGAAGTTTCATAACTATATTTTTAAGGCCAAGGTTAAGTCAATAGTTCCAAACTGCAATTTTTTATTAAGAAATATATTTGGCCGCAAAATCTTTTTACGATATTTATGAAATGATAAATGACACTTTCTTAAAATACGTATAACTAATTCATAATGGTTTTTTTAATTTTTGCAGCCCAATGAAACCCGATTCATTTTCAACTTTGATGAGTTTTATGTATCTTACGACGTCACAGTAAAATACGAGAGTGGAGAAGTGTACAGTGGGAAGTTAATATTGACGCAGTCAGGACACAAAACCGACGAAGAATACTACTTATATTGCGTTTTCGGATGTTACCCAGTACTTCTTAATCGGACCATTGTCAACAAAGGTCAAATGAATCATGACCTCAGCCCGTATGAATTAATTTTTCTAAAACACTCGGTAATTTTTTATTAACATTTTTAGTTACGTACGTATCAATAATCCTTAAATATAAGGTTATATTAGTTTAGTGTATTAATTTAAACCAATTAATGTGTATCTTAACTGTTTATTTTAAAGCTCCATACTATTGCTGAAGAATTACAAGACCGAATGCTTACAAAATTAGCACGCTCTGGACTTGGCGGTGAAGAACCAGCAAAATATGAATGCCCAAAACAAAATTAGAAATATGATCCTGGATTTTATTTAAATGGTAAATTATTTATGTAAAACGGATGTTATAACAAGTTCGATAAAATATAGCTTGATTGAATGGTGCTGTATATAACTATTCTAGATAAACACTAAATATAAATATATAAACATTTATTGGAGTTATCCTGTCAAATTTGAAGTTCAATTGTGGAATAAATAAATAAAAAACACCAAAAAAAGGGCAACTTTCGGTCCTTGACCGCAGATAACCCATTTTTCTTGGATTTGAGCGGAACGTGTTCCCTTCTCGGTACGACCTTGATACTCAATTACTCATATTGTAAGAACTCTACATTAAAATTCGCGCATAGGTTGTACAGCTCTGCTAATTCAAATACAGTGAAACACGGCCAAAATAGACTCATTCTACCCATCCACAAGCGAATTATTCCTATGAATTTGGAAAATATAACTGGAAACTTTCCGGGAAATTTTCTGTGTTGCATTAGTGTTAAATACCTTGAATATACAGCTTCATTATTTCGTCCGCACTGAATTTCAAATGATGCTTAGTCTAAAGTGAATAATTAATAACTATTCCCTTTAGTCACTAACTACTCGGCCCTTAGAAATTGTAAAAGTACAATTAAATACGTCAATGTCGCAGCGCCCAGTGATACTACCATTGATCGGTTCACGTTGAAAAAATCATGTCGAATCGCCAGAGCATGTTTGGAAACACGAAGAGAAAGCAATATTGTCTGAAAAATAAAAAAATACGCATAAATGTCTTATTAAAAGAAAATTGGAAGTAAAAATACATTGTTAGACTAAATCCAGAGAAAACATGAAATCTACAAAAATAATAAAACTATTAAGAAGAGCATAAAAATATGTTAGTCTCATCTCAATCAAATCTTAAACCAATTAACTTAAAGATTGACAGGAGGGTTAATGAATAAAAATAATTTTTAATTGCTGCGGTTAGCGGTTGTCTCAGCGAAGAAATCAATCAATTGTCAATTAATTAGCAATGCCTTAAATTTTGTTCCCGCACTTTCATAAAATTGGTTACAATTACGCTAGTAGGTGTTGGGAAAAATTGTAACACACTTATCTACTGACAAAATCTACTATCGTTTCATATATTTTTCAAAACATGAAACATAAAAAGCCGTCTTCAGTAAGGCGTACAGAAATATACTTTAGGCTTTACACCTCAAACCGTCAAGGTGTAAAAAGTAAAAACTATCATTTTTAGCTCCAACAGAAATAATTCGTTTGATTTTATCCGTATTGCCACCATTTTATACATAATTTTAATTAGCGTGTCAAAAGCATAAAATATGTTACGTAATAGTGTAGTATTATTCTAACCTTGTAGCGCAATTCAGATGTCAGATATTCATGAGGGAGTGTTTGTAGTATGGAAATGAACTGAAGACTTTTTTCTGTCATTTCACCGCACTCTGTGCAGAACGAAAAAATGTTACTTGTAAAAAAGCAAAGAGAGACAATTACAGGTGTTAATTCAGTCAACTGAAAAAGATGTGTATGTTTAGAAACTGAAGCAAAGAAGTAAAATGCCGATCCTACAATAGCAGCCAAAGTCAAAATGGCTTCGGCTAAAATATGTATGTAGAAATTACTCGTAAAATTCTCAATCATGACTTCCAAATCGTGAAAAACAGACAGAATCATTTGAAACTTGTTATTTGCTTCGTTTATCGATTTTTTAGTCGGACTGGTCTCCAACGACAGTGAGATTTCGTGCACTTTTTCGCCCAATATAGAAAAGCAGCTGGATAAATGTTGAATGAAGAATTTCATCCAAATTGCATTTCCTAAGTGAGTATAATCTTGCAGGTCTACAAACAGAGACTCCAAGTAAGTGTATAAAGTTCCCCAACTCCCTTTGTTAATAAAACCTCTAATGTAATAACTGATTTGCAACAACGTCGCAAATATATTTAAGAAATAAAAAATCATTGCATGTTTAAAACCGTAGCCCGAGGTGGAAGAATGAATTTGCAAAAGCGGAGAAGATGACCAGGAGATTTTCATTTCCATTTCAGAACAAAAGAACACAAACTGTTTCCAAAATTTTAATATTTTCCCGTCTCGAATTCGGATCATGCCGTAGCACCTCAAAGTAAATTTGCAACAGAGATTCACAATCGCCCAACTGAGTATACTTGTATATAAAGCACCAGTATTGCCAAGCGGTATACCGTAGAGCTCATTCAAGTAAATAGATTTAACAATCAAAATAATTGTCAGCAATGACATCAGCACAACGTAGAATAATTCGGGCGATGTATATTTCACAACCAAATTCAATTTTTCGTCCTTATTTTTTTGGATTGAAAAAGGGAAATATGCAGTCAAAATTCTCCAGCGAAGAATCCATCTGGCCTTTTTAATTAACCAATCTTCCGTTTCCTCCGTTGTAACAGTTTTCATTTTATCTATTCTAATCCTCTACTAAGATGCAACAACTGTCAGAAGTTTTTCAATTCGTGTCAGGGTTTTCTTGGATGAATTTGTGTCATGCAAACTTTCCTCTAATAATGTGTGCATTTGTCTGACCGAAAATGTTATGTGCTTTTAAAACGGTGGCCAACCAATTGAAACTTTAATTACTTAAGTGTTTGGTAATAATTTTACATATTAGTTATATTAACACTACATTACACTATGAGTTCGTTCATAAACGACGTCGCGTAGCTAGGGAGAGGGTGTACCCGCAGCAGAACGATCAAAAGCGACGTTGGGGAGAGGGGGAGGGGTCGGACGACGTCGTATTATATACTGCGTAAAAATACATGTATTTTCTATTAGCTGTGACACATGTACAACATGAAGCAACAAGCTCCACCTGCCTTCAAACTTTGACTCTGAACACAGAAAAGATTGTTTATTAAGTAGCGCAAAGCGGTACTTTATAACAATGGTGT